>JAOTQJ010001648.1:0-18973 GCA_025642045.1 Solanum sejunctum | reverse complement strand
TTTTGGCCCGCTACTGCCTTTTGTGCTTCAAACTCAAATGTTTGAACTCCTCCGTCCAATTTATTTAATAGGGCTTAACATGTCTGGATTTTTCAGCTTGACCTATGGATACCGTAGTTAGCTTAACATGCGCCTTTTGGTTGCTTACGGTGATAAGCATGGTTTGAAATAATACTTCTTGTTTCCAAGGAGATCAGGATGCAGTTGACATATTCTGTTTGGGGAAGCTCATACTTCCTCTCAAAGAAATTGGCTCTCAAAGAAATTGGTTGTGCGCTATAGCAAAGGAAATCACTGCCATCTTTGATCTTCAAGTACCATCTTGTTCTCCATCACTCATCTCGTTGTGCTTTCTGGCGCTAATTTCTAATGTGCTTCTTCAAATTATTTTTGCATGTGTCTGGCAACTAGTTAGATCCAATATTAATGCATAGAAAATACATTGTTTTGATTCTTAATTTCATGATTTCTATGGGATGTTGTTTCCCCTTGGGGCTTACATGCTTTTCTGAGTCTGTTAATTGTGATTCCAGTTGCCGGCTGTGGCTAGATGAAATCAAAGAATTTTTTATTTCAGAGTAAAGAAAGAGTTTTTCGGCTACACACGCAGAGACAAAGTTTGAGCTAAATGTATTAGGTCTTTCGGTTTTTCTGTCTAATCACATATAGGCCTTTTGCTAAACTAAACAATTGACACAACTAAAAGTAATTCCTATAGATTAAGAAATTACTGGTTATGTATCGGCAGCAGGTCGGAAACAAGCTTAGACATAGCAAGAGTACCGACAGAACTGAGCTCGGCTAAACTGGCAAAGAAGTGCCGAAACACATTGAGCTTTGAAGCCGTGGTGACCTAACAGTAGCTGCAGCAGCAGCAACAGCATTGGCAACGTCTTCAATTGTTTGGAAAAAAGGATGAGAAGTTCCTAGATTTCTATGGAAATTGTTAGGAACCAAAAGCCAAAGCGAAAAGCTCCAATAGTTGGCTGAATACAGGATTAGGTAACTATAGTGCAACGTTAAATACAAGGAAATACTTGTATGTTTGTGTTTTCTTGTATATACCAAGAACAGACTAAGATGGCATATCAGGTCTTAGATAAAAGCCAAAGTGTTTTTTCTAAGAAGAAAAGTTCTTCAAAATAAGCAGTGTGTGCAATATATTCTAAATGTATTTATTGGAGATTTATTTTACCTGTAACCTTTCGATTTAAACTTGGTCCCAAGAACTTGCAGACTGAGTTTCCCCTTCTCAATGTGGGTGCTTTTCCTGTGGTGACGCAGGACATACTTGTAATTTTACTTATTCTTTCCATTGTCGAGCTTGGACTTTAGGCTTTCAAAGGTTATCGTGTTTTTTTAATTGGCCAAAATAGTCTTCTCCAGACCAGCTCCTTTAGGGGTATTAAAGGTATTTGATATTCTGGGTTGTTGCTGCCTGTTGTGCTCCAGGCTCAAATACTTGAGCTCTTGTGTTTGATTTAATAATAGGGCTCAGCATGCTCGTTTATTTCAACTTGACCTATGATTACTTGATAGTTTTTGACAATTCTTTTGCTCTTTTGGCTGCTTTAGTCGATAAAGATAGTTTAAATTAATAGTTTTAGTTCTTCGGGAGATCAGGATGCACTTAGATATTATATTTACGGAAGCTCATATTTCCTCTCAAAGAAATTGGGTCTCTTGGAAATTGTGATTCCATTTGTGGGATATCACTGGGCATGTTATTGTATATAAAAGATAAGTTCCCCTATGGCTTTGCTCGGTCACAATTTTCTGATAGTTGTTTGTTTTCTGCGTTTCGTATATGGGTGGTTCATGATTTGGTATTTTGATTCTTTGCACTATGTTGCTGCCCTTGGTTCGGTGTTTATACTTTCCCTTATCCTGCGCCTATAAAGTGTTTGACAAAATTCCTCTTCCTCGAAATTGATTTCTTCTCCCCTGTCACTTTGTCAACTTGTGCTTCAGCCAGTGGCTTTGGATGTTATGGGGCTTACGTGATTTCTTGAAATCAAGGGATTTTTTATTTCAGCGTGAGAAACCCCTTTTCATTTGGCAAGCGCATCGCTAGGCTAAATGTAGCTTTATAGTAAAAGAGGAAAAATATAAAACATACATCAATAGGTAGTGTCTCTTTTTGCTCCTTAAAGGGTTTGAGTTGTTCATTTTGATTGTCAATTTTTGCTTGTTGTGCCTGATATTAGCGTTGTAACTGTTCAAATTTCCGCCAAGCTCTTTTGTTCAAAAACCAAATAACTACTTGGCATGGTTGCGCCCTGAGGTTTCTTGTCAGCTTTAGTTTCTCACTGGGTTCTGTTTTGGTCCCCTTTTTTTGTAGATGACCAGGTATCTTATAACTAAGTTGTCGTCGAGGCCAGCTGATATTCCAACCACATAGAAAGCTTTAGCAGGGCCAACTAACGTTTCTCTTGCATTCAGTGAAAAAACAAATTTGCGTTAGATGTTATTGCGCGGGACGTTACCTAAAGGAAATCTACAAATATGGATGTTCACTGAAAGGCAAAGAAAAGTTGACACAGCTAACATTGACAATACACTTAAAACAATTATTTTCTAAAAAAATAAGATTCTTGCAAAAATTTATGTCGTTCCCTTCTCCAATTTTAGCTATAAAGTTTGTGGTGATATAGAATTACCTAATTTTTGCATTACTTTGCAATAAGAAGAAGATTTACCAACTTAAACACCTAAGCAATTTCCATAAATTTGCTCAAAATTTCTAGAGTAGAAATTATTCTTGTTTCAAAAATAACTCCAGGGGGAAAATTTGTGTTCCATAGTAACTAACTTCACTTAGGCACTTGAACTGTAGCTGATCTACAATTTGTCTCCACTCTCTGGAGGAGAGCTACTCCTACTTTGTACTTCTATCCAATAACAATTCTCATTTTCTACCTCTCTTGTTCTTAAATTATTACAAAAGAATGCCAAATATACTATCAGTTTAAATAACAGACATTTTCAGAGTCATTACAAGGTTAACTGAGACTCAAAAAGAGAGCAAAAAACTAAATTCTAGATCATATCATATTTAACTAAAAGTGGGAAGCTCCAATCATAAATTGAATTGCCATTTTACCCTTGCATTAATTAAAATATTATAAAATATTAAATTAATTAAATATTAAATTTATTATATTAAGTACGAAATATATATTATATTATATATATTAAATGCAGCCTAATCTTATTACTAGATCAGTTTCGTTGGATTAATGCACATACAATGTAATTGGACATTAAATTGAGATATTATCAAATGATGATTATGCCTTCAATTATGAGTTGGAAAGGTCTGTCTTGTTTTTCCCGTTCACATGTGTAAAGAAAATGAAATGATGTGTCCATGATTACTAAATTAAATGAGTAATAAGCATGAGTAATGAAGAAAAAATATGCATAAATGCTTACCTATTTACTCAAATAATGGAAAAGGCAAAATGAAAATAAATACTCCCTCTGTCCTTTTTATATGTTGTTCTTTACTATAAATGAATGATCCTTAATATATGTCATTTCACA
This sequence comes from Solanum sejunctum, assembly GCA_025642045.1. Lineage (NCBI taxonomy): Eukaryota > Viridiplantae > Streptophyta > Magnoliopsida > Solanales > Solanaceae > Solanum > Solanum sejunctum. The sequence continues at coordinate 15,427 of JAOTQJ010001648.1, read as the reverse complement.
AAATCAATGCATAAATGATACTATTCTTTCTATTTTACTCTTTATAGTTAATGAGTTTTGAAAAGATATATATGACCAACCGGAAGAACTAAAAAAACAATTAATGCAAATGTAATCACAAAAATGACAATATAAAAGGGACTAGAAGGAGTAATTACTTTTCAATAGCATTTTTGTTTTTATCATCCTCTGATCATATGAACTCATCAAACTATATCCATTATGTGGATTAACTCCCATATATGAATAGTAAAAATATTGAAAAAAGAGTTTTAGGAACCTTCACACGTATTAGTATAAATACCTCTCATGTTTCTTTATTAATTTATCATTTGTATTTCAATTTTCATTATTTTTATTGAAGATTTTTGTTTGTGCTTGTGGATTATAATCTTTTTAACAAATTAATCTTCACAACTTCTTCTTCTTTAATTCATCTCTTTGTCTCTACTATTTTTAATTTTAGGTACTTAATAAAGTATAATAATTGATAATTTATTCTTATCTTATTTAATTTGTTTGTACTTAATGCACATACAAATGAAATTCAAATTATACAGAATTAATTGCTTTAAAATCATATATCATGCATCTCTAGTTAACTATTGCAATTTCTATTATTTATCTTTTGGTTTTCTTGACATATTGGCTTTTCAAATTCTAAAACATTAAAATTATTTTTTGGTTTTCTTGACTAATTTGCTTTTCAAATTCTAAAATTTTAAACTCATTAACCCATTTGTTAAACAAAGATTAGTAGAATTTGAATACTTCATTAAGTAATTAATAAATGTACGATGATTCAATCTAATAAATACATATGCTAAAATGAATTCTAAAGAACAACATCAAGAAATACTATATAAAGGAAACAATAATCTTCTTTTCCCTCAAGTTTTATTTTTTGGTCGAGCAAATTTTTTTTCCAAAAATCAGGCGTTCCTTTTCTTTCCCCTTTGAAAAAAACTACATGAACTAAGAGAAAATGGGGGATGAGAAACACCTGGAGTTGATAAATGTTGGATTGAATGATCGTTAGATTCATTTTACCTTCAACCTTAATGGGATGGTACATAAAGGATTTCATGACAGTAACAGAGATTCAAAAGCTATGAGAAAAAGGGATTGATTTCTTTGGAAGGCTGATTTAGAATTTTAATTAATTTGATTCATTCTTAAAGTGTATTGTAATTATAATTATTGTAGATGAAGAGAGTGCAGTACACTTGATTCAACATATAACTTATATTTCCAGAACAGTACTAAAATTAATTAGAAGACAAACGTGCAACGCACATTCTCAGAAACTAGTACTTTTAAAAAACAACTAAGCTAAACTTAAAAGAAAGTTAGACTATAAATTGAGAACAGAACCAGATAAACTCCAACTTGTGACTAACTTATTTATGCCGAAACAATTGATCCATGTTGAGCATGTTCAAGAAGAGTTAACACAGAAATGGTTCAAAGTTCACTTGCAAAAATCACTACTCTGGATGCCAGAAAAAACACCTGGTTCATTAGTTATTTTGTCCCTCAACAAGAAAGAAACCATCTTTGATCTGCCTGCAGATTCAGCACTAAGAATGTTACTGCAAGGGGCAAAAGATAGCTGCAATCCTAGCTGTTGTAGAAGAATATGACGCCTTATCAGCGGAAAAAACATCATCAAGTAAAAAGTCTCAAATATAGGATCAATGCTAATATAACAACTGTCACGAACCAAACCTAGGGCCTAGGTGTGACACGGCGAATGAGAACTCGAAGGCCCTCAAACAAGCCTCTTAAATCATAATTGCACATTATTGGTTTAAATGGCAAATGGCAAATAGATGACAATGACATATGGGGAATGAGACTAAGGGACAACTTATAACCATAAGCAGAAGCATAAGTTAAATAGTTTAAAACATACCAAGTGTAGCAATAGTTCAGACACAGCTCTAAACAATGACAATAAACAGAGCCAAGAATACAAGTCTAGGCTCCTCAATACTAAGTCAAAATGAAAGCATATCAAATATCTGAATAATAAAGGCAAAGCTTGAAGATAAGGATTTTGTTTCCGATGAATGGGAACTCACCAAAACTCAAAGTCTTCACGAGCAGTCTAGTCACGTGGAGGAGGATGAGGTAGATCACCTGTCACTACATTATTATAGCAAGTAGGAAAAAATGCAGTTAGTACTTTGGATTGTACTAAGTATGCGGGTATGCAATGCAACAAGTAAATATAATGACAAAGAATATTTATCCAATATGACAAACTTCAAGCTTAAACAATATATTTAGTTCCAAAGTAAAGCGTAAAGTAATGCCATGAAAATACATAAAGAAGCACATAAGCAAATAACTGTGGGAATAAGACCATAACTGACAAAACCATATGAGCTATAATATAGAATACCGATGTCATACTCCACACCGGCCAAAGAGTGAGTCAATATGCCAGGGTATAACTCGAGAAACGAAAATACTAAATGGATCTACTAGTCAGAAAGCCTAAATGGGCATAATCAAAATATCCTACGGTGGCACATAGTTATGAGATTAGAAGCTTTATATAAGACCCCTTAGATCGAGTCAGACTCCTAACTCATTCGATGCTAAGTCAAAATCCCACGGAAGCGGACAATGCATATTAGAAATAATCAAAACTTATTTTAGTTTGAAAAGTCATAACTTGTAAAATAAATCATATTCAAACTTGTACTTAGAGTAGCTCCTTAACAAAGATTCAAAATGAAATTGAATGGGTCTTAAGTCACACAATATCATTTCATACTTGTATTTACTATTCTTGTCCAAAATCATAAGTTCATATTATGCCATAAAAGCCAAATATTCAAAGTTCATAACTCAACTTAAATCACGTTGGGGACTGGTTCAATAACCTTAAAATTACTAGTTTTATATTCAAACAAAGTGACACTAATCATGGGAACATTTTAGGATAAAATCATAATAACTCACTTGTGGATCTAAGACTTGAAAATATAGGTTAGCTTAGATAATGCAAATCTGAAATGGTTGAATTAAATTATGTAAAGCCTTGATAAATATTCATAAATAATTATAAAATATATGAATAACCATAAATTGAGCAAATATCAATTAGTATACAATTATACATAAATCAAAGATTGAAAATTCATAATTCTAAATTTAGTTTTTAGAAGATAACTTCTTGGTTGAAAGGAAATCAAGAATCAAATCCACATACCTTGCTTGATTAGCCATGAGAAGATGAAGAGACTTGGTGGAGATCTTGAAGTATTTAGCCTAAGTGTTGAGAGAGTCTTGGCAGAGCAATGTAGATTAGAAAATTTTGTTTCTTTGCAGAGTGATGTAGAGACTAAGTAGAGGGGGTTATTTATACTGATTTTGGGTGGGGAGAGGGGGTGATTATAAGGTTCATTTAATCACTAAAAAGTGATAAAAATGTGTGGGGGAAAGGGTATAAAATTAGGTGGTGCAAAGGAGCTTTTTGATTCACTTTTAAAGAAAGATGCCAGACACAAGGGAGTGGGCATGGGACTTAGGTATGGCAACATTATCCTTTCCCATGGTGCTATGGCATGGCATGGTATGACCTCACATTCTGCTAAAGGTATGCCCAAGGCTGCCCATGCAAGCGATGTAACAATGACAAAAGAATTACTCCCAAACAAGTCAATTATGCAATCTTCACATCTACCTTCATTTTGAATAATTTCAAACGCAAACCGAACTTCATTTTTTTAGTCTTAGTTTTACATAACATTACCCCCAAAATATTATACTAAGGATAAACCAACCGCCCTTCCAAGACCACCTCAACAATCACATAACTAAACCAAACTAATCGCTAAGATAAGCTTCATTTCATATTTTACTTAACTCAATAGAAATTCGCTTGAACATTATCCTTTCACGTAAATATAAGCTTAAAACTACTTGATACATTACAACAACAAGAAGGTTAGTAAATTTTAATAAAATAGAAAATCCCATTACATCCAAAATATTTGCTTTCATCTTTCTTCTACTATTACTATTCAAAAATTACACATTCTAAATTTCTCGCATATTCTTCTTAATCAGGAGCGAGATTTGAACAAGCCGTTGATTCTGCAATTGCAGCGTCAACCAACGATTTTGGATTTTGTATAATTATAAATGTAAATAGAAGTAAGAAATATGGTGTTACTTGCTTACCGTGAGTGGCAACATGAATAAATTCTGTGTAAATATAAATGTAAATAAGGTTGACAATTTACTATTAGTTGCTTTCCAAAAAGCTTAAATTTGACGAAAAAAATATGAAACAACTAAAATTTTATTAGTCAGAATAAACTTAATATAAACCGTAACATTGGGTCCAGCACGGGCTGACCACCACTACTGTGTGCATATAATAATAATAATAATAATAATAATAATAATAATAATAATAATAATAATAATTGGAGAGACAAAATACTCTTTTAACAATTGTTCTTACCCATCTATAAAAAATTGCTAGAAATTTGTGCTCTTGTATATTTTGGTGATTGACTTCCACTCAAGGCAACTTTTTAGTTTATCTTTAAGAAAACAAAAGGAGAAAATTCCAACATTAGGCCCCAATTTCTTTCTCTTAAAATCTATATATTATCTATTGTAAATATTTTTAAAAAAATTTGGGTAGAAAATATAATAATAAATATTTACTTTATTTAATATGGAGGTCATTGTAATAATTATAAGTAAAATAGTTGTCACAACCTGGACCTAAGGTCTAGGAGTGATATGGTGAATAGGAACCCGAGAGTCCCCAAACAAGCCTCATAGCACGCATTCACACATCATCGGTTCGGAAGAGCATATGAAATAATAAACACATAGTTCTAAGGATGAGAAATTAGGACTCACGCTATGAGAACAACATAGGGATAGGGATTAACATGGATTCACATAGCACATAGCACATAGCACATAGCACATAGCACATAGCACATAGCACATAGCACATAAGAACTAAGGGAGCAGGTAAGTATGACTCACTCAATGGGGCAATTTGGGGCTTAGGATTTTTTGTATTGCAACATTAAAACATGCATAGTATAATCATTCTCATAATTAACCCATAATAGCCATATGAAATAGATAGCCATAGTCATGAGCTCCAAATACAACACATAGCATATAAATCCGATAAGAGTCTACAAGATGTCCAACAATGCCTCTAAACATAAGACAAGATAAGGGCCAAGAAATGTCGCGGGTTCACCCTCACAGTAAAGATAACATAAGCAAAAGCAACATAAGGTCAATGAATGGTGTCTTGTCCTTGGAAGATAGGACTCACCACAACAAGCAAAGCTTAAGATCCAGGCTAAAGTCTTACGGTTGATGATCGTAGTCCTCGGTCCCTACATGGTGATATCATGTAGGCAAAAGTATGCGTTAGTGCATTTGAATGTACTAAGTATGCGGACATGCAATGCATATGACTTATCGACCTGCATTTCAATGTTAGATGACAAGGGCACATATGTAGAAAGAATTATATAACAAGGGAATAGTATAACAATATGCTATGAAGAGCATGATGCATGAATACGAAATCCTTCATATATACTTTTGATGGGACCATAACCTACATGAGACCAAGTGAGCTATGCCTTAGAACACTGTTATCTCCTCCACAACGATAAGAAGTGACCTACTTGCCAAAGGTAGATCCTTAACATACTTTTTCTTTTCGGGAATAAACATAATCTTATGTTAGGCACATAGTTCAAGGAAAGGGGTATGGACCCTTGGTGGAGATCTTGAAAAATACTTAGCCTAAGTGTTGAGAGAGTCTTAGGAGAGCAATGTAGATTAGGGGATTTTGTTTCTTTGCAAAGTAATGTAGAGACTAAATATAGGGGGTTATTTATACTAATTTATTTTTTTTGAGGGGGGGGGGAGTTATAAGGGTCATTTAATCACTAAAAAGTGGTCCAAAACGTGTGGGTGAAGGGCATAAAATCAGATAGTGCAAAGGGGCTTTTTGACTCATTTTTTAAAAGAAGAAAAATGCCAAACACAAGGGAGTGGGAATGGGACCTAGGTATGGCAGTAGTATCCTTTATCATGGTGCTATGGCATGGTATGGTATGGCCTCAAGTCGTACTAAGGGCATGCCAAAGGCTGCCCATGCAAGCCATGCAACAATGGCATAAGAATTACTCCCAGACAAGTCAATTACACAACCTTCACATACACCTTCATTTCGAATAGTTCCAGACACAAACCAAACTTCATTCTTTTAGTCTTAACTTCACATAATATTGCCCCCAAAATATTATACCAAGGATAAACCAACCACCCTTCCAAGACCATCTCAACAATCACATAACTAAACCAAGTTAATCACTAAGATAATCTTCATTTCAAATTTTACTTAACTCAATAAGAATTTACTTGAACATTATCCTTTCACGCAAGTATAGGCTTAAAAACACCTGATACATTATAATATCTTCCCTTTGGGATCATTCGTCCCTGAATGAGATAAGAGAAGTTTGAATGAATAGGAACTGAAATAGTGATTAAGAGATTAACATGTCAAAATGCAAAATAGAGCTTATTTTCATGTAAAACTTATACAAATATCATAAAGTAACATCAAAATAATTATGCATGCATAATAATTATAATAGTGACAAAATTGTACAAAATGTGGAATTCGAACTCGAGGAATAGAATTACCTAAATCTTATGCTTGATTAGTTGGGAAAAGATGGGGGTATTTCTTCACCATGTCTGCTTTAGCTTCCCATGTAGTACTGTCAACATGATGGTTCCTCCAAAGCACCTTGACAAATGTTATATCCTTATTTCTTAACCTCTTGACTTGTCAATCCAAAATTTGTATCAGTACTTTTTCATATGTAAAATTTTCTCCAACCTTCACAACATCCAATGGAACTTTAGAACTTGCATCACCAATGCACTTCCTTAACATAGATACATGAAAAACAAGGTAAACCAACTCCATCTCATTAGGCAACTCAAGCTCATAAGCTACCTTTCCAACCCTTCTTAAAATTTTGTAAGGACCCTCAAATCTTGGGTTCAACTTGCCCTTTTTGCCAAAATGAACAATACCTTCATAGGTGAAACTTTGAGATACATCCAATCTCCCACGTCAAATTCAAGATCCCTCGTCCTCATATTCGAATATGACTTTTGTCGGCTTTGAGCCATTTTCAATCTGTCTCTTATCATCCTCACTTTTTCCATAGCCTTCAAGACCAAATACAATCCTAACAATGCCATTTCACCTATCTCAAACTAGCCAACCGGTGATCTACACTAACTATCATAAAGAGCTTCAAACGAAGCCATCTCGATGCTAGAATGATAACTATTGTTATACGCAAACTCAATAAGAGGTAAGTGATCATCCCAATTACCTTTAAATTCCAAGGCACATGCTCTCAACATATCCTCCAATGTTTGAATGGTCCTTTCAGCTTAACCATCTGTTTGAAGATGTAATGCGGTACTCAGCTTAACTTTGGTACCCAAACCTCGTTGTAATGCCTTCCAAAAATGAGAAGTGAATTGAGGGTTATGATCTGATATTATTGAAAAAGGAACACAATGTAACTAGACTAACTCACGAATATATAACCTTGCATAATCTTCAGCACTATACTAAGTCTTAACTGGAAAGAAATGAGTTGATTTGGTCATACGATAACCAATCAACCAAATTGAATCATATTGTTTTCGAGTCCGATGCAATCCAATAATGAAGTCCATATTGATTTTCTCCCACTTTCAAGTTGGGATTTCAATGTCTTGAGCTAGCCCATCGGACCTTTGATGCTTGGTTTTCACTTGCTAACAATTTGGACACTCGGCTACAAACTTGGATATGTCCTTTTTCATATTACCCACCAATAGATTTTCTTCAAATCTCAATACATTTTTGTACAACTTGGATGAATGGAATAAGATGAATTATGATCCTCTTATTCAATCAAGGTTCTTAATCCATCTACATTGGGCACACACAACTGGTGTTGGTATTTAAGGCCACCATCTCCCCCTTGTGAGAAAAACCTCCACTTTCTTTTGTTTAACTAATATTTTTAATTCAACTAATGTAGAGTCAAGGTCTTGCTTTGACTTCACATCAACAATCAAAGGAGATTGAGACCCGTCATGAACAAATATGCTACCATCATTAGTACCTTCCAACCTAACACCCAATCTAGCCAACTGATGGAATTCCTTTGCCAACTCTTTCTTTTCACCCTTAACATGACTCATACTACCTATAGTTATTCTACTCAAAGCATCGGCTACCACGTTGGCCTTACCGGGGTGGTAGTGGACACTCATATCAGAGTCTTTGAGAAGTTCAATCCATCTCTGTTGCCTTAGATTCAAGTCCCTTTGAGTAAAGATATACTGCAAGCTCTTATGATCGATAAATATACCCACGTGAACCCCATAGAGTTAGTGACGCTAAATTTTTAGAGCAAACACTATTGCTGCCAATTCAAGGTCATGAGTTGGATAATTGCGCCTATGCACTTTCAACTATCTAGAAGCATAAGTTATGACCTTATCATTTTGCATCAATGCGCAATCCAACACAACCCTAAATGCATTACAATATACCATAAAACCATCCAAAACATCTAGAAGTGTCAAGATGGGAGACGAAGTTAACTTATCTTTCAATGTTCGGAAACTCTTCTCACATTCATCAGACCACACAAACTTGGACTTTTTCTGGATCAATTTAGTCAAAGGAGATACGATTGAAGAAAACCCTACTATAAACCGTCAGTAGTAACCTGCTAAACCCAAAAAACTCCTTATGTCAGATGGAGTTAAAGGTCTAGGCCAGTTTTGCACCACCTTAGTCTTCCTTGGGTACACCATAATACTTTTATCAATCACCACATGGACAAGGAAAGAAACTTCTTTCATCCAAAATTCACACTTGCTGAATTTGGCGTACAATTTCTCATTTGTCAAAGTTTGAAGGACTGTTCTCAAATGTTCCTCATGTTCCTTCTCAATTCGGGAGGAGACTAGTCATTATCAATAAAGACCACAATAAATATATCAAGGTAAGGTTTGAAGAGCCGATTCATAAAATCCATAAATATAGCCAACACATTCGTCAATCCAAAGGACATCACCAAAAACTCATAGTCCCATTTCTTGTTCTAAAAGCTGTCTTAGGAATATCACTTTCCCTAGCCTGCAATTGGTGATACCCAGAACGAAGGTCGATCTTAGAAAAATGTCTAGCTTTTTGTAATTGGTCAAATAAATCATCTATCCTCGAAAGTGGGTACTTATTTTTAACAGTGGCTTTGTTAAGTTGATGATAGTTAATGAACCCGTCCTTATTTCTTACAAATAGAACAAGAGCACCCCATGGAGATTTGCTAGGCCTAATAAATCCCATCTTCAATAAATCTTTCAACTGATCCTTAAGTTCTTTCAACTCTGCTGGTGCCATCCTATAGGGTGTAATAGAGATAGCTTTGGCATTGGGAATGAGGTCTATGCCAAAATCAATTTTCCTTTCAGGAGGAACACCTGGAAGATCTTCGGGAAACTCATTAACTATAGGAACTGACTCAAGAGACGGAACCTTAGAAGACACATCTCGGACCCTAACCATATGATAGATACACCCCTTAGATATCATCTTACGAGCTTTAAGATATGAAATAAACCTACCTTTCACCACAAAATGTTGCTCTTGCCACTCAAACAAGGGTTCATTAGAAATTTGGAATTTAACTTTACGGGTTCTACAATCTGCGGTGGCATAAGAGGCATGCAACAGTCCATACCAAGGATGACATCAAAATCTACCATAAATAATTCAATAAGATTACGCAGAAGAGTCTTAGGCTTAATAGACAAAGGGACATTTTTATAGAGTCTTTTAGTAACTACTGACTCACCTAGGGAGTAGAAACAAGAAAAGGGTCATGCAAAATTTTGGGACTTAAACTGAACCTATCGGCGAGGAAAGGGGTCATAAAGGATAAGTTGGAACTAGGATCTAACAACACATAAACATCAAAATCAAACACTTTCAACATATCTATGACAACATTTGGCTAATCTTCGACCTCTTGCCTCCCATGTAGTGCATAAAACCTATTGTTGCGAGAACCACCACCTTGTTGTATAGCTTGTGGCTTTTGCCCTCCTGTACATCTTTCCCATGCGGGCGACTACCTTTACCCTAATTATGAGCCTTGGGGCAATTGGCAATTTTATGAACTAGTTGGCCATAAGCAAAACAACTACCCGACTCCCAACAGCACAGACCACCATGGTTCTTACTACATTTTATGCATATTGGTCAAGCTTGAGCATGGACACCACTTTGTTGACCCTTAGTATGTTGAAACTGATCATTAGTATGCCTTTGGTTGAAGGCATTCGAAGACCCTTGTTGTTGGAACCTTTGGTTTTGATGACCTCAGTTACAATCACCACCCTTGTGACCTTAATACTCACCATCATACCTCGGCCCTTTACTATCTTTTTCCTCAGCTTGCAAATCTTCTTTTCCTTAAGTTTCTCGATATAAATCATAACTCAAGATAAATCCATGTCTTGGATTAGTAGGACAGTTTGGCATTCTTCGTTGATGAGGTGGAAGACTCCCGAAACATACATATTCATCCTAGCCCAAGGATCGGATACCAACATAGGAGCATATTTGGAGAGTGTGTTAAATTTTAGTGAGTACTCGAGAATTCTCATCGACCTTTGCCTCAAGTTCATAAACTCTTTCATTTTGGCCTCCCTTAATTCAAGAGGGAAAAAGCAGTCCAAGAATGCAACCTTGAATTCTTCCTAATTAATTGGACCACCAAGCATCCTTTCACCTTCACACTGATCATACTAAATCTGCGCAAGGCTTTTAAGTTGGTAGGCTGCCAACTCCGCCTTCTCCTCCAATGACATACCTATAATCGAGAGAACCATATATACCTCATCAATGAACTCCATGGAATCCTTATCAATTCTATTTTCAAAAAATTCTGGTGGGTTCATATGGGTGAAATCTCTCACCCTTACTGCCTGAGTGGGAGCTGGACGTGGAGATTATGTAGCCTGATCGGCAACCATTTGAGACAATAATGAGATAACATTCCTGAACTCGGCATGGGACAGATTACCCTCTTCTGCAGGTTGAGGAACCTCATATGTGGGAATATTTTTTCTTGGCAGCATTTTCTACAGCGAAATGAATAAGTCATTAGAAGAAAGGATAGTTTAAGTTACTCTAAGGCACGATTTGATTAAAACAAAGAAGTGAGACAATCCTAATCATCTCATAGCCTCCTATTCATAGTTGTGGCGTGCTTCATCACCATGAATAAGACTCTACTAGATAAGGTCTGTAGACTTCCAAGGATCATTCTAAAACCTTGTGTTCTGATACCAAGATTGTCACGATCCAAACCTACAGCCTAGGTGTGACACGAAGAATGAGAACCTGAAGGCCCTCAAAGAAGCCTCTTAAATCATAATTACAAATAGATGACAATGAAATATGGGGAATGAGACTAAGGGACAACTTGTAACCATAAGCGGAAGCATAAGTTAAATAGTTTAAAACATACCAAGGCAAAGCTTGAAAATAAGGGTTCTGTTCCTTATGAATGGGAACTTACCAAAGCTCAAAGTCTTCACGAGCAATCTAGACACGTGGAGGATGATGAGGTAGATCACCTGTCGCTACATGATTATAGCATGTAAGAAAAAATACGATTAGTACTTTGAAATGTACTAAGTATGCGGGTATGTAATGCAATAAGTAAATTTAATAACAAAGAATACTTACCTAATATGACAAACTCCAAGCTTAAACAATATATTTAGTTCTAAAGTAAAGCGTAAAGTAATGCCATGAAAATGCATAAAGAAGCACATAAGCAAATAAGTGTAGGAATAAGGTCATAAACAACAAAATCATATGAGCTATAATATGGAATACCAATGTCATACTCCACACCGGCCAAAGAATGAGTCAACTTGCCAGGGTATAACTCCAAACATGCCTCATAGCATCCATTCAGAGATCATCAATTTGGAAGCGCATATGAAATAATAAACACATAGTTCTAAGGGATGGTAAAACTAAGACTCATGCTACGGGGATATCATAGGGGTAGGGATTAGCATGAATTCACACAGCACATAACACATAAGAACTAAGGGACGGGTAAATGTGACTCACTCTATGGGGCAATTTGGGGCTTAGGATTTTTTGCATTTCCACTTCAAAATATACATACTTATTATCATTATCATAATCAGCCCATAATAGTCATATCAAATAGATAAGCATAATCATTAGCCCCAAATACAACACATAGCATATAAATCCATTAAGAATCTACAGGATGTCCAACAATGCCTCTAAACATAAGATGGGACAGGGGCCAAGACATGTGTTGGGCTCACCCTCAAAGTAAAGATAACATAAGCAAATGCAACATAATATAGAGGAATAGTGGCTAGTCCTTGGAAGATAGGACACACCACGACAAGCAAAATTTGAGATCCAAGCTAAAGTCGTACGGTGGATGATCGTAGTCCTCGATCCCTACATGGTGAGATCATATAGGCAGCATGCATTAGTATGTTATACTAAGTGTGTGCATCCAATGCATATGACATATCAACCTATATTTAAATGTTAGATAACAAGGGTACATATATAGAAAGAATCATATAACAAGGAAATGGTATAACAATATGCCATGAAGAGCATGATGCATGAATGTGAAAATACTTTATATATATTAAGGATGAGACAGTAACTAACATGAGACCAAGTGAGGTATGCCTTGGAACCCCGTTGTCTCATCCACAACGATAACAAGTGACCTACTTGCCAAAGGCAGATCCTTAACATACTTTCTCCCTTGGGGCATAAACATAATCTTATGTTAGGCATATAGTTCGAGGAAAGGAGTATGTACCCTTGGGTATAGTCCATGCCGACATCCAATCCATTGGTGATAGGTCATCATCCCACTAGAATACATACATATACATACTTGTAAAAGAGACATAAGACTTTCAAATCGTTAGATGCATTCTTAAGCTTAAAGGTCAAATCATATTCTTCATAATCATGAATAATAGGATAAAAAAACATTCTTCATGACATACTTTTCATGCATAGGGATAGCTCCTTAAAGCACCTTCTTAAGAGATGAGTTTAGACCCTTGGGGATAGTCCACTCCAACTCAAATCTCAATCGATGCTCCCTTAAACATAGTGGTGTAAACACCCATAATTTACACAATGAGCCATAATCTTAGACATATATGTGTTCATATTTTTGTCATAACTAATATCGTATCAAAATCATATCTTAAAACATAATCGGGCTTAACCAACTTCATAATTTTCATAAAAACTCGTGTACATGAATGCATATGCCATGAATGTGATTAGAAAGACATGGATAACATAGATTCAATCTAAAATCAACAATATTATATGAAATTCAAGAGAAAACATAATCAAATCCATATTTAAAATCATAATATAAATCACCCATGCATAATTCAAGTTTTTATGGGGACATGCATCTTCATAACTTCATAACTTCATAACTCCAATGTAAATCATCATAATAGGGCTTAAAGTAACTTAAAATCATAAATAAAGTACAATCTATACATCAATTGAATTTAATAAATCAAAATAATGAAAACTCACATTTAAAGTAAGCTTAATTTCATGGAAAATTGCTTGAAAAGATTTGGATCTCCTTGATTTGAAGGAACCAACGATCAAAATTCGCATACATTAGATTATGAAGAAATTCCAAGAAGAAATTTGAAGAAGAATGAGTCCTCCCTTGATTCCCATGCTAAAATCCCCACCCTGGCCAATCTTAGGATTACCTGATAGCTTTCTTCGTGCTACCAAATAGGTCATAGAGTTCTTGAGAGAGACTTGAGAGAAATTTGATTTTTGAAATCAAGAGTTAGTCTTGAATGAGGTTTTTGAATTTGTGTAGGAGAAGTTTAGGAATATAAAGGAGGGTTTAAAGGTCTTATAAAGCCTTGGATATGGATCAAAATATAAAAAGTTCCTCAATAAAATGCCCCTTTAAGTTTTAGCCATAACTTCTCATGGCTAGCTTCACGGGTCGTGAAGCTCTTCATGGTCCATGAAGCCTCCCTCTCTAGCCTAGATATATTTTATGAAAAAGGGAATAACTTCTTGCTCTGATCTCAGAATGAGGTGAAGCGAAATTTGTTAGAAAGTTAATTCAAAGAGTTTTAATTTAATAGGTTGTGGGTCACCTAGTTCATCTTATGCTAAGAGATATGATCATTTAAAGTTGAACCTTCTGTCGGTACTTGTGTAAAACTTAGCCAACAAAATTCCTTTGAACTTGGCTGGATGTGGGAGATCCATGATGGACTTAAACAACATAAATAAGCTTGAATTGAGGGCTTGAATGTGAACTTCACTTGAGCTTGAAGATTCCATACTTAGAAAAATTCGACAAAGTCACCTTCATGGGAGGTCATATGGGTCGTGTAGTGTCACACAAGCCATGACACTGCCCGTACCCCTTTCCTTAGAAAATTTCCACGATCAAGTTACGAGACGGTTATTCCACACTAAGACAATTTCACTTCGAAAGCCATACGGGAGGCCACACGGGCCGTGTCACTTCTCACGGGTTGTGTACTTGGCCATGGCATCTTACTTGGTCCCAAAATTGTGGAATTTCAAGTCAAGGTCACTACACGGTCCATGTAGTGTCACACAAACTGTGATGGATCCATGTGTAGTGTGCCTTAGTTTAGAACTCCACTCTTAAGGGTCAAACATCCTCCATAGGCCAAGGAACACTCCAAGGAAGTTCCACGCGGTCCGTAAAGTCCACACGGACCGTGTAGGCTACCATGGGATGTCACCTTGTTCCAAAACTTTTTCGGAACTAAATTTTCATGCTGCATTAAGGTAGTACAATGTCCGGGTCCTTATAATAGTGTTTATTAATTATGATATCCTTTCTTATGTGACAACTTATTTCATTGATTTTTATATCTCTTGGCGATTACCATGAAGCCAAACTATTATTCTTACATGCATTAACTTTTGTTATTTCTATTTGGATTCTTACTCACTTATTATTGAATATTTAAAGCTTAAAAAATGATAATTTTTTTTTGCAGTATGCAAAATATATTATGGTCTGTATAAAATGATCAAATTTATTTTTTGGGGTATTCCTTAAATTTCAAGCATTGCAACGAATCAACACAATTTTAGTATCATTGTATCAATTTATTAGCATATTTACTCTAAGCAAATACATGCATATATATATATATATATATATATATATATATATATATATATATATATATATAT
>JAOTQJ010001637.1:0-18979 GCA_025642045.1 Solanum sejunctum | reverse complement strand
AAATTTCGATAGGTTTCCAGGTCGGTTTCATTGGGAATTTAAGGTTAGCATGTGTCTAGGTGTCCCTATTGGACACTAGTCACGACCCTGGGGTGGGGCGTGACAATGCCAAAGCCCAATTCTAATTTTTACTCCTAAGAAATAGGTTCACCTAGTTGAAGAAGAAGAAGAAGAAGAAGAAGAAGAAGAAGAAGAAGAAGTAGCTCAACTAGCTTAGATAACGAGTTCCTAATGGACAGAGAAAATATTCAAGAATTGGTGTGAGCTATAGGATTCAAAGTATTTGCTATTATGACTCCCACCAGTAGAAGAACAATGAGAAACCAATTTCACTTCTTCAAAAATATGTGCTCTAAGGTGGCGGCCCAAAGCCACACCTTAACTTTCAAAGCGATGGCCAAAAGCCACGTGTCAAGTTTTTTGACTTCTAAAGTGGTGGTTTAAAGCCTTGCTTGAATTTCTTCTTCTTACTCGGTGGCTGTTGTCGGTATTTTCCAAAATGTGATGGAGGTAGAAAGCCCCATCTATCCATATAATTTTTTCCATAAAACAGAAATGGTGTGCTCTATACTAAACAAATCAAATTCTTTAGCCACTTTTCAATCAAATTTTCCACCAGAGGATCCTTCTCAGATGATCTAATCTATTTTAAGAATGACATAGTTTACCCACTTATCAAAATTGAACCCAAATTTTGGTATCCCCATCCATAAAAAAGTTGGTAAGAGAATGCTTAGTCCATCTTCAAAATTCATCCAAAAAATATCAGTATATACTTAGAGATTTTATAAGTTTATACTCACTAATACTTGATCCTGCTAGCTCAAGCCTCAGAAGGACAAACAAACACAAAATCATGTTACCTATACCATGATATAGATTAACAGGATAATCTCACCTAAATAATAGGACATACACACAACTAAATACAAAAGACTCTCTTAACCTTTTGAGCCACAAAATTGTAATTAATTTGACTATCAAAATGCATGGACAAATGCATTCACCTTTCAGAAATTCATGCTTTCTCTTGTGAAATAATAATTAAGTTTTGAATTTTCATAATGGTTTATACACCAATGATGACTTGTCGACGATCATAAATTTGAAATCCTTCCACTTCGGTTCGTGAAGAATACAAGTACTTTTGTCAAAGATTTTTCAATCAATATCAAATTTCTTTAATCCTATAATTTTCTCACAGATTTCATATCCCATGAATAAACTTACAAAAGTTTTCATTTCATAAGCCAAAGGGACAAAAGGGCCTTATGGTTAGCTCCCCAAGGCCACTGGAAGTGGTACAAAAGTTGAAATCCATCAGAAGCCTATATTTCGTAGATGGCAAAATGGTTCCTACAAAACTCAAAATATTTAACCCCAACAGATACCACCCAAATACAATTGTTACAACAAAAATCAATTGCATTTGCACAATTAGCTAGCTCTAACAACGAAGGAGACTTTATTAACAATATGGAGAAAATCCTTTAGCAAATTAAAGTTAAACTCCCTAATAAATAATTACAGTCATCGAAAAATCAGACTCTAAAGATGAAAAAGAAATCATCCTTAAATTTTAATACACAATGACACCTTGATGATATCACTAAAGATGAAATCATCTATAACAAAAGAATACAATTATTTGTGGAAGATTTGTAGCACTACTGTAGCACTTTTACTGTAGCAAAATTTTAGTTATAAATAGAGTCAACTTCTTCATTTGTAAAATAATTTGTTCTTTTATTTTCAAGAGCTCTCTCTCAAGATTACTTAGTTGGAGTTTACTTACTCTTCTGTATTTTTAAAGTTTATTTGATTCTGATATCAAATTTTAATTTTTAAAGTTTTGTCTTTACTTTACTATTCTTAGTACTCATTTTTCTTATTTAGCTTTTGTCATTTATGGTTGACACTATCACCTACCATTAATTAATTAATTAAATTACATTATATGGTTGGTTTTGTTACCTAACTCATTACATTTCACTTATACTTTTCTTATCATATATATTTATTATTATTCCTTTCGTTTCCTGTCCTTCTTTCCTGTACTCTACCCCTTTTAAGGGATTCACTTTTGAATACTTGGTAGCAAAGCCACTGATATCAGAATCTTTTTTATCCAAATATATATATATATAAAGAGAGAAAGAGAGAGAGGGAGGGAGAGAGGGAGAGAATGTGTGTGTGAGAAAAAGGGGAAGAGGTCACCTGTAGTATACCTTATACATAGCAAAAGTTTTCTAGGAAGTTGATACACTTATTTAAGTCATACCTTGGGAAGTGAATAGAGAAGGAAATAATAGTCTTCCCAGTGTCTAGTCACATCCAAGCTCAACTAGCCCCTCTAAACTAACTAAGGTTGTGAATCTTTCCACGAATTGTGATTTTTTTGACGAGTTGTGAAAAAATTATAGGCTTTTCGAAGGTTTGTTACTTTTTTAATGCAAATATTAAGTAATTATTACTTATAATAAAATAAATAAATAATTTAAATTGATAAAAATTTATTAAACTTATCAAATAAGAAATGTAAATAAAGTCACATCGATCCACTCAAAATTTGTCTTACCAAAGGTATCTTGAGCCGCTCAAAATTTTTCTTCCCAAGATCCACCTTGAGCCATTCAAAATTTATCATCCCAAAGACACCTTAACCACATCAATATTTAAGTACCTATAGAGATATTTGTTTTAAAAGATATAACCAAATTAAAATGAATGAAATATCATATTTTAAATTCAAATTTAGTCGTATAAATAAGAGTGTAACTCATTGCATTGTACTTATACTTTTCTTATCATATGCATTTAATATTATTTCTTTTACCTTCTTCCCTGTACTCTATCCATATTAAGAGATTCACTTTCGAATACTTGATATCAGAGCACTTATATCAGAATTCTTTTTTCCCATCTCTCTCTCTCTCTCTCTCTTTATATATATACATTATATATATAAAGAGAGAGAGGGGGGGGGGGGGAAGAAAAAAGGAGAAAAGAGAAAAAATGAATTAAATAAGATGAGTTGATATAATAGGTCTCCTTTACATACCTTATATATAGCAAATCTTTTTTTTAAGTTGATGCACTTATATAAGTCATGCCTTGGAAAGTTAATGAAGAATGAAATGATAGTCTTTCCAGTGTCTAGTCACATTCAAGCTCAACTAGCCCCTCTAAACTAACCAAGGTTATAAGTCTTTCAACGAGTTGTGATTTTCTTGGACGAGTTGTGAGAAAGATTGTAGGCTTTTGGAAGGGTTGTTACTTTTTTAATGCAAATATTTAGTAATTATTAATTATAATAAAGTAAATAAAATAATTCAAATCGACAAAAATTTATGAAACTCATCAAATAAGAGATGCAAATAAAACTACCTTGATCCATTCAAAATTTGTCATCCCAAGGATCATTTTGAGCCACTCAAAATTTGTCTTCCCAAGGCCTACCTTGAGCCACTCAAAATTTATCATCCCAGAGACACCTTAACCACATCAATATTATCTTTCCAAAGAAATATTTCTTTTCAATTAAAAAAATATAACTAAATTAAAACGATTGAAATATCATATTTTAAATTCGAATTTAGTCATATAAATAAAAGTGTAACTCATTGCATTGCACTTATACTTTCTCTATCATAAACATTTAATATTATCCCTTCTGCTTCTTATCCTTCTTCCATGTATTCTATCTCTATTAAGGGATTCACTTTCGAATACTTGGTATTAGAGTCACTGATATCAGAATTCTTTTTTTTCATATATATATATATATATATATATATATATATATGTGTGTGTGAGAGAGAGAGAGAGAGAGAGAGAGAGAGAGAGAGAGAGAGGGAGAGGGGGGAAGAGAAAAAATGAATCAAATAAGATGAGTTGATATAATGGGTCTCGTGTACTATATTTTATATATAGCAAAATTTTTCTTGGAAGTTGATACACTTATTTATGCCACACCTTGGGAAGTCAATGGAGAAGAAAATGTTAGTCTTCCAAATGTCTAGTCACATCTAACCTCAACTAGCCCCTCTAAACTAACCAAGGTTATGAGTCTTTCAAAGAGTTGTGATTTTTTCGATGATTTGTGAGAAGGATTGTAGGCTTTTGAAAGGATTCTTACTTTTTTCTAATGCAAATATTGAGTAATTATTAATTATAATAAAATAGATAAATAATTCAAATAGATAAAAAATTATTAAACTCATTAAATAAGAAATGCTAAAGTCACCTTGATCTACTTAAAATTTATCTTTCCAAGGGTCATATTGAGCCACTCAGAATTTGTCTTCCTAAGACCCACCTTGAGCCACTCAAAATTTATCATCCCAAAGACACATTAACCATATCAATATTTATCTTCCTATAGAGACATTTCTTTTAAAGAAATATAACTAAATTAAAATATCATATTTTAAATTTAAATTTAGTCGTATAAATAAGAGTGTAACTCATTGCATTGCACTTCTACTTTCCTTATCATATACATTTAATATTATCCCTTTTGCTTCTTGTCCTTCTTCCCTGTACTCTGCCCCTGTTAAGAAATTCACTTTTGAATACTTCGTATCAGAGTCATTGATATTAGAATCCTTCTTTCCCGCACACACACACACACACACACACATATACATATATGTGTGTATGTGTGTGTGTGTCGAGAGAGTGTGTGTGTGAGAGAGAGAAAAAGGGGAAGAGAAAAGGACAAAAGAGGAAAAATAAATTAAATAAGGTGAGTTGTTATGATGGGTCTCATGTAATATACCTCATACATAGCAAACTTTTTCTTGGAAGTTGATATACTTATTTAAGTCATGCCTTGAGAAGTGAATGGAGAAGGAAATGATAGTCTTTTTGGTGTCTTTTTGATATTAGAATCCTTCTTCCCCGCACATACACACACACACACACAAATATATACATATATGTGTGTGTGTGTGTGTATGTGTGTGTGTGTCGAGAGAGTGTGTGTGTGAGAGAGAGAAAAAGGGGAAGAGAAAAGGACAAAAGAGGAAAAATAAATTAAATAAGGTGAGTTGTTATGATGGGTCTCATGTAATATACCTCATACATAGCAAACTTTTTCTTGGAAATTGATATACTTATTTAAGTCATGCCTTGAGAAGTGAATGGAGAAGGAAATGATAGTCTTTTTGGTGTCTAGTCACATGCAAACTCAACTAGCCCCTCTAAACTAACCAAGATTGTGAGTCTTTCAAGGAGTTGTGATTTTTTGATGAGTTGTGAGAATGATTGTAGACTTTTCGAAGGGTTGTTACTTTTATTAATGCAAATAATATCGAGTAATTATTAATTATAATAAAGTAAATAAATCATTCAAATCAACAAAATTTTACTAAGTTCATTAAATAAGAAATACAAATAAAGTCACCTCGATCCCCCAATATTTGTCTTCTCAAAGGTCATCTTGACCTACTCAAAATTAATCTTCCCAAGACCCACCTTGAGCCACTCAAAATTTATCATTCCAAAGACACCTTAACCACATCAATTTATCTTCCTATAGAAATATTTCTTTTAAAAAAATATAATCAAATTAAAACGAATGAAATATCATATTTTAAATTTAAATTTAGTCGTATAACTAAGAGTGTAAGAATAATCAAACATATTTATTTGTTGTCCGAGCTCTGTCTACTAGTGGAATACTAATGCTAAAATAGAAATACGATATGACATCTTTTTTACTTTAATATTGATATTTATGTATTTTTCTCAAGAGTGAATTATAAATAGAAAGAAAAAAAGATTAAAAATAAAGACAATGAATGGAGAGCAAGGCCTCAATCCTGAAAATGGCTTGCTACCGGAACCACCAGACCCGCTGGACATTAGTAAAGGTTACTCCTTTAAGGAATCCCTAATGGAGCAAGTCGAGAATCTAAATTAGATGTACGAGCCCCAGCTAAGCAAACCAATGAAAGTGGAGATGGGTGACCCTAATAAAGAAGGGGCCTTACAACTCACCCAAGAGGATATGGAGAGAATCTACCGACCCTGGAGATTCTCAGTTATAGTGAAGGTGTTTAGGAGGTAGTTCCTGCATACCTACCTGAAAAATAAGCTAGCAGAGCTAGGGAAGCTGACAGAAGCACTTAGCCTTATAGATCTGGGAAATGAATAACATGTGGTAAAGCTCATGTCGGTAGAAAACACGAGCAGGATACTTCATGAAGGACTCTGGTTCATAACTGGGAACTTTGTGCCAGTCAGGAAGTGGGATCCTAATTTTCCCACAGACCTCAACAATCACACACACAACAATTTGGGTGAGGCTACCCCAATTGGCTACAAAATTATATGACTAAAGCATTTTAGAGAGTGCGGGTCAGAAATTGGGGATGCTCCTTAGGATCGATGCATGTACCTCATTATCCATAAGGGGACGTTATGCCCATATATATGCACAAGTCTCTTTGGACACCCCAGTCAAGAAGGAGATAACAATTGGAGTCGACATGCAAAAGGTGATATATGAAGGGGAGGGCATCATGTGCACGAAGTGCCGGATAGTAGGGCACAGAACGGGCTCCTGCCAAATTTTGAGGCTGTTGGAGAGGATACACAAAGAGAACTTGTAAAGGCAATTACCAGGGACCCCATTAGAGATGATGAGGAAGGCTATTGGGAGGGAGTTCAATTCCAAAAGAAGAAAGTCGACAATCAAAAAATGGAACAAATGAGGCAAACGACAGAATATGCAAGAAAAAGCCTATGACCCACAAACATAGGCCTTCCTTGATGTTGGCCAAAGAAGCTAGGCCAAGCCAACTATAATGAATGGGCCCAAAAAATTTGAGAGGGCCAAAGGAGAGATATGGAAGAGAGGCCCAAACAATGCCAAAGAATCTATACAGAGTGAAACCCCTTTAAACACAGGGGACACCAACATGGGGCCCAAGATCCAGGTAGAAAAGAAAAATAAGGGGACAGCTACTGTCATTAAGAGAAGTGAGGCAGATGGCACAACAATCGAAGCCATGAATGCAAAAGGGACTTCACCGTCGCCAAACAAATCAAGTAGCCTTATTGAGTGAAGATAAAATTATGAGGGGACTTATGACAGGAATGATAACCAAGTCAATAATTGATTCATGTCCACGTGATACACCAAGCTTCTCTCACCTTCTTGCTCAACCCAAAACAGCTGCTAACTGGGACTCAAGGATGGGCAGTTGACCTTTCAAATCATTGTGGAAGGCCAACCAGTAACGATACTGATATAGAACCCTGCGTATATAGTCCAGATTGTGAAGAAGGGCTCGATCACACAATAGAGGGGCTGGGGATGCAGATATTGCTGGAAATATTGAAGAGAGCATAGATGGCTGGGAATTTCAACATAGCTTCAATTGACAAACTGGGGACACTTCTGGGATTGACATTTCAAGCTTAGTTGTTCTTCCCCCTTTACCCATACTTGCTTGGCAACCAAAGCGTGGAATTTATCCAAATGATGCCACAAAACTCTCAACCTCAAACGTTTAAAGTCAAGAGGAAATGAGGAACAACGGGCAAAGCCACACCCAAAATGACTCTAACCAAGAAATACTAAGAAAAAGAAATCAAGAATTGGAACACATCTTAGCAAGTTTAGGAGAGTACTTAATGGTGACCCACTCACTAGAGAGACTGTGGATCAAGGAGATTGAGCAATAGACTCAGCTCTCTGCATAATCCATTGCCTGAGTCACTTTCCCACATGTACGCTAAATTTGAGGAATGCACGACCTATGATGCCAGAGGTAGTGACACTGAACCCCATAAGGGAAGCTTTGAAGGAGAATGGGGGAAACCCAAGGGAGGACTACATGCAATGTGCCCATGACAAAGTTTATAATATGGAACACTAGAGGTGCAAATAGCGCTACTTTCAGGCATCATTGCTAAGAAATGGTGAAGGAACACAACCTTCCCTTCTGGTTCTTCTTAAGACAAAAATGTTAAATCATAGGCACATCATAGAAGCACTTTAGTTTGATGCATAGATTCAATCGACAACGGAGGGGTACTTTGGAGGGATTGTAGTGATGTGGAAGGAGGATTCTTTGAAGTTCGACATCATCCTTGTCATGACCCAGGGAATACATGTCAGCATTAAGGTAAGCCCCAACTCTCACCCTTGGTGTTTTTCAGCAATCTATGCTAGTCCTGACTTTAATGCTAGAAAACATATCTGAAAAGAACTAGAAGACCTGGATCAAACCAATAATCTAGCTTGGCTCATTGGGGGAGGGGGGAATTCAATGAGGTCCTCTATACGAGTGAGAAGTTAGGAGAAAATAGTATTGGTAATAATAGAGTTAGGCAATTTTGGAAGTGTATTCAGGCCTATAGCTTGGTGGACTTGGGTTTTCAGGGACCCAAGTATGCTTGGACTAACAAATAGTATTGAAATCACACTTAACTAGTCTGTGAGAGATTAGACAGATATATGGCTAATGACTCCTGGGTAAAGAAGTACCCAGATTCTTTCGTAAGCCACTTACTAAGAGTCAATTCTGACGACTATTGCCCTTTGTTGTTAACTCTGAACATAAAACTCAGCCCCTCAGCACCTAAAATTTTCAAGATGAAGCCTATGAGGTGCTACCTTCCTTCTTTTCATGATCTTGTCCGTAGAATATTTGGGAATGGGAATGTGCTGCGCTTAGTTCTATTAAAACTTTCCATAAGGAAGCCTCCCTCATATGGAACAAAAATGTGTTTGGGAATATTTTCTAGTAACTCAAGAGAACCCTTGCTAGGATTGATGGCTTACAGAGGGCTGAGAGACTCTACCACTCTGAGTAACTCCAAAAACTTGAGTAGGATTTGTCTAAGAAATATGATGAGCCTTTACAGGTCGAAAAGGAATTTTAGATGACCAAATACAGGAGTACTTGGCTGAGTGAAGGGGATGTAAGTACTGCACTTTTCCACGCTACAACCCTCACTAGGAGGAGAAATAAAATTCTCTCCCTCACTGATGAAGTTGGTAAGGTGTATGATATCCAAAAGGACATCCTTAATTACACTTTGACATATTTCACTAAGCTGTATACCACTTACCAGAAATGGGTTTGTTGGACCCCCCATTCTCAGCATTATAAACAGATCTTAGACTATCATGGTGTGACAACTCTAGAGAGTCCTTTAAGGGGTAGTGAAATTACCCTAGCCCTCAAAGCTTTCAAACCCTTGAAGGCTCCTAGGCCTGATGTGTTGCACCATGTCCTATACCAGATATTTTGGGATACTATACAAGATCAAACCACCTGCTTTTGTAGAAAGGTCTTTGAAAGTTCCAAAATCCCCCCCCCTAGCTAACAAAACTATGATCTGCCTGATCCCAAAAACCTAGGACACCTCTAGCTTGAGGAACTTCAGACATATTAGCTTGTACAACACTAACTATAAGTTAATCAACAAGATTATTGTGAATAAAATAAAGCCTTTCTTAAATTCCTTAATTGATCAAAGCCAGGTTAGTTTCTTCACCAATAGGAGAGATTATAACAATGCTATTATTATGCAATAAGTCATAACTCACTTTGGAAAGATGAAGGGAAAGAAAGGGCAGATGACTATCAATATTGACTTAGAGAAAATATTTGATAGAATTGAATGGTATTTTATAAAGGAAACCTTCTCTTTCTTTAACTTCCCTCAACATCTTGCCAACCTCATCATGTCTTGTATAACCACTAGTACTATGACAATACTAGTCAATGGAAGGACTACTGAAAGTTCACTCCAAAAAGGGTCATCAAACAAGGGGACCCTATGTCCCCCTACCTTTTTATCCTTGTATGGAAAGGATATCTAGAGATTGAGAGATCCTTGGAAAAAAGTGGACACCCATCAAAATTTCCAAAAGGGGGCTAAACCTATCTCACCTTTCTTTTGCTGATAACCTCACTCTTTTTGCCACTGCTGACCCAACTAACTGCAAAGCTATTAATCAAGTACTGCAAAGATTTCATGATCAAGCTGGGCAAAGAATAAACCACAACAAGTCTAGGGTAATCTTCTCTAGAAATAGCACTAGGCAGATTAGGGAAGAATGCACCTCCATACTGAGTAAAAGTGAGCATACATACTTTAGAAATTACCTAGAGCACCCCATCTTTCATAGCACACCCAAAAATAGTAACTTTCAATTCTTGATTGACAATATGAGGAACAAGCTCACTGGATGGAAAATTTAAGTCCCCGTAAGTATGGATGGGAGGGTTATGTTGGCAAAAGCTTCCTGAGGGGGTATACCCACCCATGTCATGAACTATATTAGATTCCATGGGAAAATCTCTAAAGCCATTGACAAAACCACTAAGGACTTCGTTTGGGGTACCTCGACTATGAAGAAGAAAATCCATCTTCTTAGCTAGAAGATAGTGAGAAAGAGCAAAGATAATGGGGGACTTAGGATCCATTAAAGTGACCTCAGGAACAGGGCCATCCTAGGCAGACTCACTTGGAGATTCCTAAAGCAACTTGAGAAACTCTGAGTAAGAGTGTTATTTGAAAATTATAGATGATCTTAGGCTATTTATACACCAAACTAAGCAAAAATTCCATAATTAGAGTCAAGTTAGAGGGTAAATCCATAGAGTTTAGGCATATTAATAGAATTTTTATGTAATTTGCTAATATTGGACCAAGTAGGCTATATAATTGTGGTTTTTATTGATTTTTATCAGATTATGTTGTTCCAAAATAAGACCTAAAGCAAGCGAAAACAACCTGAACAAAGAAACGTAAAGAAAAAAATTACTAATACCTGGTCTGCGCCCCTAGCGCATCGCGGACCAGTGTTAACATTTGAAAATTTTGCCTGGTCAGTAATGTACATAGAATTCACTTAAGATAATACTACTCTGTGTCGCAGACTTGAGGAAAACGCATAAAAAGTCAGATTTTAGAGTATATAAGTCATGTTTAACTTGTAAAACATAATCTTAGTTTTAGTTTTGGAAATAAGAACTCTTTAGGCGTCTGAAAACTATAGAAGACCATTGCGGTCAGTTTTTACTTTCATTTCATTATTTGTTAATATTTTTCATTATGTTCTTGTGGTGTAAGATTAGAATGTATGGCTAATCTTTCCATTTTCTGGGATTGAGCCATAGATAATGTTTTAATCTTTGAGTTTTGATATTTATGAATGGATTTTGTGATTATTCTTACATTACTTGAAGCTATATTCTTTAGCTTGATCACCTGTGGAATGAATCTGTTGTGCATTATGAATTCAAAAGATATTGGAATGCATTGACCATAGTAATGTAGGGAGCTTGTTTAACTAAGAAGTTAGATTAATTTGTGTATGAGAAATTTGTGACAGCTACCTTTACACCAAGCTTGATTCAAAATACAGGAAGAAAATATTAGTGCATTTTTATTGAATTGTTTATCTCCACTCAGTGATGTAGTTAGGTAATCAATAAGATTAGGCCGACAGAGGTGTGAAGCCTTGTTTAGGTAATTTTAACCCTATAAATTAATAATCTGCTTCCCAAACATAAGTGTTAAATTTAATGATTAATATGGCATCAATGAGGATACAATCTCGAAATCTCACGTAAATTAATATTTAATCACAACATAGACTTGATTTATATTTTATTTCATAATTAATAGTTTAGTTCATGAATTAAGTTATCCACAAATAATTTTCATCAAATCTTGACCAAACTCACTTCAAACATAGTAGCTCGGAGTGTTACCAATTTAAATTAAATTATTTGGGTACAATATCTCAGACTTTAAAATAAGGCCACTGTGTTACTTGTTTTGATCACGTTCACTTGCGTGTGCTGGGAGGCAATAAGTTTTTTGCATCGTTGTTGGGCATTTAAATTAGAAATTGGGTAATTTTCTGAGTTATTGTGTCTTGTGGTGTTCATTACATTTGATCTTAGTTGTGTTGATTTTGCAAAAAATTTATTCCTAAGCTGGAATAGCAAGACTATTACTTTCGTCAATCTGAGAAGAGAGAGGGTGTCTTGTTTCAAACTCCGCCAATTGAAATAATTGAACAGGAAGATTAACGGAGACCATGGAAAAAATTTATCCTGTCAAAGAAAACATGGCAACATAAAATTCACTTGCACTACCAGAGCCTAGGATAGTTATAGATGTGGCTATCCCACGAACCACCAATGTAACTAGTTATTTTACAAAATCGGAACCTGGTGGTCATTGTTAAATAAAATATGGTTTAGTTGTTACACTTAACTGGGCAATTTACCGAGCTACCACATGAAGATCCATAGGTACATTTGCAAAATCTTTTGAAAATTGCTGACACTTACATTCCACAGGGGTGAACAGGGATTATGTGAGGATGACCTTATTTCCCTTTTCGTTATTGGAGGGAGCAAGAAGGTGGTTGCAAATTAAACTACCAAATTTCATCACTTCTTTGGGATGATCTTGCTTGAAAGTTTCTTATTTGATTTTTCCTATTTGGTAAGACGGCCAAACTAAGGAGTGAAATCTTAAGCTTCAAGCAAAGGCCTGGAGAGAACTTATTCCAAGCATGGGACAAGTTTAAAACTTTACTTATTAATTGTCCCTATCATTATTAATCTAATGAAGTGTTGGTCCATACCTTATTAAAGAATTGGAATCAAACACAAAGATTCTTCTTTATTTCATTGCAGGTGAACAAGCTTTGGAAAAGATATACGATGAGTTGTATACACTTCTCAATCATATAGCGGAAGGAAAAACCCTAGTGGAATAGAGGATCTAGTTAACTTGCGGTCCATAAGCAAGCTGGTATGTTAGAAATTGATGCTATAACTTCTTTGTAGGCGCAGATATTTGCTATGCAGAACATGATAACAACCCAATTCAATAACTTATCGCTGGGTCAACAACAGAAAACTTTAGCATCGAAGGGTCAATAATCTGCACCTTTGAATATGGTACAATAACAACAGCCAAATAATTTGTATAATGTTTGTGGAAAATCAGACCACACTGCCAAATTTTATGGCTCAAATCTGAAAGTGGTAAATTTTATGGGAGATGTAAATAAGGGAAGATATCAAGGATTTGGGGATTCTTACAACCCATATTGGAAGAATCACCCTAATTTCTCATGGGGTGGTACTCATAAAATCAGGGACTATCTCAGCAACAAAGACCACAAGGAGGCCATGCTTATTACAATCAACAAATGCAACAACTAGCAAAGTAGGCTAATCCAAATAATTTATCGGATAGTGAGGTTCTAAAGAAAATCTTGGTGAACCAAACTAGACAAGAAGAGGAGATCCAAAGAAACAAACAAAATCTTTAAATTTTAAAGAAGCAATTGAGAAAATTGGTAAGCTCTATGAATTCTAGACCCCAAAGAGGTTTGTCGGGTGACACAAACCTAAATCTAAAGCAAGTTCATGTTGTAAGTACTAGAAGTGGAAAGCCATTGACTGAGTTGGTCCCGAAGAAGAAAAATGTGGCTGAACCAAGCACTGTTCAAAATGATAAAATTAGAAATCCTAGCATAGCTACTGATGAGGTAATTCCATTTCCCAAGCTACCTCCTCCATTTTCTCAAAAGCTGAAAATGAAGAAGGAGGATGAATGTTTCCAAAGTTCATTGGGCTCCTAAAGCGGGTACAAATTAATTTACCTCTTATTGATATTTTGCAGGCAATCCTGAAATATGCCAAGTGTGTGAAAGATATTATGGCAAACAAGATGAAGTTGGCGAAATATGAAAATGTGGCACTCATTGAAGCTTGTAGCTCTAGAATCTTAAACAGAGCTCAATTGCCAATAAAGTTGAAAGATCCTGGGAGTTTCACAGAGCAGGTGACCATTGGCAGCGATTTAAATGCTAAAGAATTGTGTGATCTTGGGGCAAGTATAAATCTTATGTCGAGTTCACTGTTTTTAAAGTTGGGGGTTGAAAGCCAAAGCCTACCACCATTGTGTTGCAATTGATGGATAGATCCATGGTGAGGCCAGAAGGTGTCATTAAGGATGTCTTAAATCAAGTGGGATCCCTCATTTTTCCTATAGACTTTGTCATTCTTGATTTTGAACCTGATTTAGAGGTTCCTTTCATACTTGGTCATCCATTTTTAGCTATAAGAGGAGCATTGATTAGTGTGGTTGCAGGAAGGCTCACCATGAGATCCCATGATAAAGTTGAAGTCTTTGATGTTTACAAAGCCAAGAAATTGCCCGCTGTATATGAGGATTAAGCAGTTATCGTAGTGATTGATACGACTGCTGCGGTAAGCCAAGTAGAGATCAAGGGCTTGCTAGTGAGAATGTTGTTGAATCAAGGGCTAGTGGATGATATAGAGGCTCTTGAGATAGAAAATGTGCTGAAAAATAAAGCGAGCATGTTCAAAAAAGGGGCTGCACCATTAAATAGGGTGTTGGAATCTCCACCTAAGCCCTAAATTGAAGAACCCCAAAGTTGGAATTGAAGTCGTTACTTTAACATCTCAGGTAAGTTTTTCTTGGTGAAAATGATACTTTATCTGTAATTCTTTCTACTTCATTGATTGCAGCCCAGGTGGATGATGCAGTAGCAATGCTTAAGAGGAGAAAAAGAGAAATGGGGTAGCAAATATCAGGCATTCATTCATATGTCTAGCTTTATGCATGCACCATTTTCATGGAAGAAGGTCACAAACTGGTAGCATAACTAGAAAGATGATCGGATCCCATCATGAAAGAAGTGGTGAAGAAGGAGGTAATTAAGTGGTTGGATGTGAGAATTATTTTTCCCATCTCCGATAGCAAATAGGTGAGCCTAATGCAATGTATCCCATAGAAAGAGGGCATGATAGTAGTCACCAATGATAAAAATGAGTTAATTCAAACAAGAACAATGATAGGGTGGAGGATTTGTATGGATTGCAAAAAAATTAAAGGATGCCATCCAAAAAGATCATTACCTAGTGCCATTTCATTAATCAAATGTCTAATAGGCTTGCCGAATAAGAATATTATTGTTTCTTGGATGGCTACTCGGAATACAATCAAATCACCATTTCCCTTAAAGATCAAGAGAAAACCACCATCACTTGTCCATATGGTACATATGCTTTCAAACGCATGCCCTTTGGGTTGGGCACTGCACTTGCCACTTTTCAAAGGTGTATGATAGCCACTTTTCATGATGTGGTCAAGAACTATGTGAAAGTATTTATGGATGATTTCTCGATCTTTGGGGAATCTTTTGAGAAATGTTTGCAAGGTGCTAGCAAGAGGTGAGGAAACTAACCTTGTCCTTAATTGGGAAAAATGTCATTTTTCCGTTAAAAAAGGGATAGTGCTAGGCCATAAAGTGTCAAAGGGTGGCTTAGAGGTAGACAGAGCTAAAATTGAAGTAATTGAGAAGTTGCCTCCACCTATTTCAGTCAAAAGAGTCCAAAGCTTTCTTGGGCATATGGGATTCTACAGAAGATTCGTCAAGGACTTCTCAAAAATTGCAAACCCACTTTGCACACTCCCAAAAAAAGGTATCTTTTAACTTTGATGCTTCATGTTTGCAGGCATTTTAGACATTAATAAAGAAATTGATTGAGGTGCCACTATTGCAAACACCAGATTGGGAGCTAGTGTTCGAGCTTATGTATGCTGCAAGTGACATGATTGAGGGTGCAATTTTGAGGCAGCGGAAGGCAAAGGTGTTCCATTCAATATACTATGCAAGCAAAACTCTTGATTCAACTTAAAGTTACTACACAATTACAGAGAAAGAGATGCTCGCGTTGGTATATGCATTTGATAAATTTAGATCTTACTTGGTGGGCACCAAGGTCATTATTTTCACTGATCATGTCATTGTCCAGTACTTGTTCAACAAGATGGATGCAAAACCAAGGCTCATCAGGTGGATTTTGTTGCTCCAAGAATTTGATATCAAGATCAAAGATAGAAAAGGGAGAAAAAATCAAATTGTCGACCACCTCTCCCGCTTGAAAAATGATGCTCACATAGGTAAGCAAATGCAAATTAAGGAAGAATTCCCCAATTAAAAATTTTTGGTGCTTAAAGTGCAGGAGCTGCCATAGTACGCAGACATCGTCAATTACTTGGTAAGTGAGGTCTTTTCGCTGGATGCCAACCATCACCAAAGGAAACGATTAGCCCACGATGCAAAAGCCTACATATGGGATGAACCCTACCTTTTCAAGAAAAGGTCTGATGGTATGGTAAGAAGATGTATGCCTGAAGTAGAGATACAGAAAATCTTAGCAACGTGTCATGCTTCACCATATGATGGTCATCACGGAGGTGACCGGATTGCTCATAAGGTACTTCAATCAGGATTCTTTTGGCTGACTATCTTCAAGGATGTTGTGCAGTTTATAAAAGCTTGTGATGCTTGCCAAAAAACCGACACCATCTCTAGAAGGCATGAGATGCCTTTTAATAATATTTTGGAGGAGGAAATTTTTTATGTGTCGGGTATGGACTTCATGGGTCCATTCCCATCTTCTTTTGGCAACACTTACATCTTGGTAGCGGTTGATTTTATTTCCAAATAGGTGGAACCAATAGCTCTACCTACCAATGATCCAAGGTGGTAAGCAAGTTTTTGAAGAAGCACATCTTCTTGCCAAGATCCATCATTAGTGATGGGGTTACACATTTCATCAATCAGATGGTGAAGAATCTTCTTGCTAAGTACGGGGTAAGGCACAAGGTCACCACAACTTGCCACCCATAGACAAGTCGCCAATTGAGGTGTCAAATCCAGAGGTTAAGCAAATTTTTCAGAAAATGGTAAATACCACCAGAAAAAATTGAGCTATCAAGCTTGATGAAGCATTGTAGGCCTACCGAACAACTTACAAGATAATAGTTGGCACATCTTTATATAGACTAGTGTATGGGAATGCTTGTCATCTTCCCGTGGAACTCAAGCACCAAGCATACTAGGCAATCAAAAAGTTGAATCTCGATCCCGAGCTTGCTGGAAGAAAAATATTGGAACAGTTAGAGGAGTTGGAAGAATTTTGGCTCCAAGCTTATGAGAACGCGAAGTTGTACAATGAGAAAATAAAAAGATGGTATGACTGGCACATTATCAAGTGTAATTTCAAGTGGGACAATAAGTACTCCTTTTTAACTCTCGCTTGAAACTTTTTCCAGGTAAGTTGTGGTCTAAATGGAGTAGACCATATGTTGTGGCATCCGTGACACCCCACGGAGCTGTGGAACTAAAGGACAAGACCTCCGACCAAACTTTTTTGGTAACGGTCAATATGTCAAACACTATTATGATTAAAACACAAGCAAATTTGAGGAGGCCATTGAATTGGCCAAGGATGAGTAAGTACAAGTTGCGTCGTGCTGCGATAGCAAATCAGGTGCTACACGATAGGCAACCCATGATGACATAATGTTTTTCTATTTCATTTTTCTTTTAAGTATTTTTTATTTTTACACTAAAAAGTTTTTATTTTAATGACTTAACAACCTTGAAAAAAATCAAAAAATAAAAATTTGTGCAAAATACAATCGTTCGCGACAGTGGCACGTCGCGGACTAAGTGTCAAAACTATGCAAATTTTTTATCCTCATTTCCCATCAATTCATTGGATGTTTTTTTTAATTTTTTTGGTCAAATTAACTTGTTTTAGCATATTTTAGCATATATAGGTATTCAGTGGATTTTTTCAAGTCCCGAACAAAAATCTTTTTTATTTAATTTGAGATAGTGTCTATCCGTGCCCAAGCTACATGTCCTATTTTGACTACTACTGAGCACAACCGCCATGACGAGCTAATCCTATCTAAGATATTTGGGCTGGAGATACTTAGGCATAGGATAGGAGGTCGCTCGTCCACACCGGAGGAGCTTGCAGAGGTCGAGGCCCAGTACCCTTTAAATGATCATGCTTGAGCATTGTTAGGCCTTGGGCCTCAGTTTATGGAGCCCGTTGACGATGACATCCCATCTGACCCTGATGCAAACAAGAGCGACACATAGGAGGAAGACAAGGATGCTGATGACGACTTACTTGGCCTAGAGGACTAAGCACCAATTTTCTATCCCATAGGTTTTGTATGGTTAGCACTAAGGGTAGTACTATGTTTAAGTGTGAGGTGGAAACTTTTTGTTATTTGCTAAAACTGCATAAGTTACTTTGACATTTTGATTTCTTCGTATTCTTGTACATCCTTATCATTTTCTATTTATGTGATTATGAATGTGTGTTTGTGTTTAAAATTATGTTATTATGTGTGATTATTGCATTTTTAGTATATTTATCAAAAATTGAATAATGTTGGTAGTCATAGTTGAGTGACAATACCCTATGATAGATGGATGACAATCATCCTAAAGGTACTTGTCAAATAGAGTGTCATTTTAGAGTGTCGGTAATATGTAGAAATAATTATTATATGCGAATCATGTGAGCTAAGATAACATCAATTCTTGAATTCCTAGTAGATAATACTTGAAATGTGTACTTGATGGATATGCTTAATTTTGAATTCATGAGAATAATGTGATAGTGAATCTAGTGTTGCTTTATGATGAAAATGTGTCATTTGATTGTGAGTTGAATTGTTAGTCTATGTTGTTATAGCTGCTAGAACTTACCCAATATGTGAACTTGACTTAGTAGATATTGAATTTAAGGGAAAGGATCTAGGCATTTCTTGGGTAGCCTTAATACTTTATGACCTTTTATCCACTTAATTGAAATATCCTAGTTAGCCCCTTTGAGCTTTAGTCGTTTTCTTTGGTGAGCCACATGTCAAGCCAAACCCATTCTTTGACTTTTAACCATATTTGATCCTAATTCCTGAAGCACTTTAACATGATAAGTTAGAGAGGAGAAAATCGAAAGAGGAACCCAAAAGATAAACCCATTACATAGGGGTGTGTGTGTGTGTGTGTATATATATATGTGTGTGTGTGTGTGTGTGTGTGTGTGTGTGTGTGTGTGTATATATATATATATATATAAAG
>JAOTQJ010001626.1:0-18979 GCA_025642045.1 Solanum sejunctum | reverse complement strand
TACGGACAAAATGAACCTCTTATATAGAGGCTTAAATGTCTTTCTGCTCAACACCTTGAGCATTAAAATAATATAAAGAGGGCAACAATTCCTAGTGCAAAAAATATTGAGCATTAAAATAATATAAAGAGGGCAACAATTCTTAGTACAAATAATCTTGAGTACTAAAATAATATAAAGAGGGGCAACAATGCTTTTGTGCAGATAAAGATAATTAATTAGAATATATCAAGTGCAAAAATGATTCAACATGATACTAATATTAAAGCACTGCACAATGATATATAATAATAATAATAAAATATACTTGTGTATAAAGATGCATACGAAATTAAAAAAAATTCTATACCAATCCTCCTTTTTAAAATTCCTCGTTACACTATTCCATCTCAAGTAGATAAAATTTCGGGGTCGTTACACTTTGCTGCTGCATTTAAGCTACTTCTCTCAGCTTTACTGCTTGCCGTTGTTGTTTTGTCGTAAAGGAGGAGAAAGGATTTGCGCATGGGATTAAATTAAAAAGAAAAATATGGACGCATGGGGGTGTGAGTATGATATGTGTGTGATGATGGTATTAAGAAATTAAGGGGAGTGGGCTGTGTATGAGGAAATTGAGCCGCATTTTGGTCCAAAAATGCACCAATATTTGGTATGAAAAGTGGGATTAAGGGTAGAGAAATATTATTAAAGATTTGGCTATTTAATTGCAACTATGGTCAATTAGAAATTAAAAAAGTTGCCAAATTTAATTAATTTTGACTATAAAATGAATTAATATAAATTGATTAAAGAGCTTCTTAAAATTATCAAAAGGAAATAATTCAATTAAACTATTGACTAATTGGATCTAAAAATAATTCATAATTAAACTAGAATAATTGATAAAAACAAAATCTTTTTGAAACGATTTGTTAAAACAATTTATGAAAAATTAATAATTAAATACTTAATTTTATATATTTGTATAAATTATATGAATACGCACACACACACATACACACACATACACACATAATCTTAAAACTAAAATGTTAACTTTAAAATACTTAAAATATTTTTTTGAATTTTCTAAAGATATTATTTTAAATTGTTAAAAATTGATGAAGCTTAATAACTAATTTATATTTTGAAAGGTGAAAATTGAGTTGGTGATAGGTCTTTGCTCTCAAATTATGGCGCCACTAGCTATATGGAGCACATGTTAATGTATTCATAGACCATAAGACCCTGCAGTACATCTTCACCCAAAAGGAGCTTAACTTGAGGCAAAGGAGATGACTTGAATTATTTAAGCACTACACCATGAGCATCCGCTACCACCCAGGTTAACCTAATGTGGTTGTTGATGCTCTTAGCAGGTTGTCCATGGGAAACACTGCCAATGTGGAAGAGGAGAAGAAAGAGTTGGCCAAAGAAGTCCATAAACTGGCATGATTGGGAGTCTAATTAGACGAATCATACGAAGGATGAGCTCTTGTGCAAACTGGATCGGCATCATCTCTAGAAGTAGAGGTGATGGAGAAACACGATTGAGACCCTATTTTATTATAGTTGAAGGAGGATGTACATAAGCAGAAGGTAACGGATTTCGTCGAAGAGCGAGATGGAGTATTGAGGTATCAAGGCAGATTAGGTATTTCTTGTGTTGACGGTGTTAGAGGGAGGATCATGGCAGAGTCCTACAGTTCTAGATATTCCATCCATCCAAGGTTAACTAAGATGTACCATGACTTAAGGGAAGTCTACTTGTGGAGAGGAATGAGGAAAGATATTGTTGAGTTCGCTTCCAAGTGCCCGAATTGCCAACAAGTCAAGGTTGAGCGCCAATGTCCACGTCGAGTGGCTCAAAACTTTGAGTTTATAGAATTGAAGTGAGAGATGATTAACATGGAATTTTTCACTGGATTACCGAGGTCGCATAGGTAGCATGATTTGATTTAGGTGATAGTTAATCGAATGACTAAGTCTACGCAATTCTTAGCAGTTAAGACGACTAACACCATGGAGGACTATGCCTAACTCTATATAAGTGATTTTGTTAGATTGCATGGGGTCCCTTTATCTATCATCTTGGATATAGGAGCCGAATTCACAGCCCAGTTTTAGAGACCTTTTTAGAAGAAATTAGGTATGAAGGTGCATCTTAGCACTGCTTTCACCCACAGACAGATGGCCAGGCAGCGCGTACCATTCAAATGTTGAAGGATATGTTGAGAGCCTATGCTATTGACTTTAAGGGTGATTGGTATGATCACTTGGCTTTGCTTGAGTTTGCCTACAACAATAGCTTCTATTCGATTATTCAAATAGCCCCATATTAAGCACTATATATGAGAAGGTGTAGGTCACCGATTGGATGATTTGAGGTAGGTCACGCAGAGTTGATCAGGCAAGACTTAGTTCACCAATCTATGAAAAAGGTGAAGATAATTTAAGAAAGGTTGAAGACCGCAAAAAGCCGATAGAAATCTTACATGGATGTTAGAAGAAAAGACATAGATTTTGAGGTTTTGGGTGTATTTGAAAGTGTCACTCATGAAAGATGTGATGAGGTTTGGAAGAAAGCTAAGTTGAGTCTGAGGTACATTGGCTCTTCTCCGATCACAAAAAAAGTGGGCAATGTAGCATATGAGTTGGAGATACTATCAGAGTTAGAGGCCATTTACCCAGTTTTCCACATTTTCATGCTCAAGAAGTGTTTGGGAGATCCTAAACTAGTTGTGCCTTTTGATAGTATTGGTGTGAAAGATAGCTTGACCTATAAGGATATCCTTGTTCAAATCATTGATCGTTAGGTTCGCAAGTTGAGAACCAAAGAGGTCACATCTGTCAAAGTATTATGGAGGAAATAATTCGTAGAAGAAGCTACTTGGGATGTGAAAGAGGACATGAAGGCCAAATATTCTCATTTGCTCGTACTTGCTAATGATGAGAGAGTTGATGGTAATGATTTCCATCTAAATTTTTGAATTTGCATTCCTTGAGTCCTCCTTTTCATTCTTTATATGATAGATGATCGAGTTCTAGAGTCCGAGTGAGGATTGATGTGACTTGTTGATTGTTTGATTTCTCTACTTGCTAAATTTCTTGATGAATTGATTGCATGAGTGAGTTGAGAGCTGGTTTATTATTGAGTCATAGGTAAATTTGTGCCTTGGCCTAATCCCTAGATTTATCTTCATTCGAGGATGAATGATTCCAAGGGGAGATAATGTAACACCCCTTAATTCCTTCTTCCTTATTTGGAATGAATTTGCAAGATGATGTTGAGGAACAATCTAAGTAAAATTGCAAACACGGTTTTTTGAGGGAGATTTATGAGTCATAGAGAGGTTTATGACTGATAGACTGTGTTTTGTATGAAATTCCAGTGACTTGGATTGTAGGTTCATCTTGCTCATGAGAAGGATTTTATGACTCATAAGATGAGGTTTCTTACTAATTTCCACTGACTCCAACTTTCCAATCCTTAGTTTACGAGGGGCCTTTTATGACATAGAATCATATACAACTCGTAGATCCCAGTGACAGTTTTAATGAGGGGTATTTTTATCCTTTCTGATTCATTTTAATTAAAATGCTAGAAATTTTTAGGCTTGAATAAAATCTTGAAACCAACCCAAGGTGTAGTCATTGATCATTCTTCATCTTAGGGAAATTGTTGAGAATATTAGAGGAGAAACAGCTGCTTGGGTTTCAATTCAATCATAAGTATTGATTAAGGTTTGATTGTTTCTTCAATCCCCAGGTATGTAAGGCTTACCAAAATATGAAATTCCTTTCTTCACAAGCCCCTTCAACATCTTGAGTCAAGATTTGGAAAAGAGTTGAGATTTGAGAAATTCAGTTACACTTACTTTGAATCTTTGTTTTCATCATGAGGTCTTATTATACTACATGTGATAATTGCTACTGTCATGTCCAACGTCCCATTAGGGCGGACTGGCAGTCATTGCCAATGAGGCTCAGAAGAACCAACCTATATCAATGTACTTTATAAACATATTATAAGGGATTTTTACATTTGACATGACTTTAGGAAAATAAACAGTGATAACATTCTAAAACAAAATGCATATGGCTAGGCCATTGGGGCCACAGTGTTTAAAGTACAAGAGATACCCACACTTTAATTTACATAGTCTACAAACCCTCTACACAAGAAAAAGTATCTAATAAGGTTCACGATGGTCCCTGCCTCAAGTAACTATACAACACAAAATGTAAGCTCTAGACATGCAAGGCTCTGATGCAACCTGAAGTTTGGTAACAATAGTTTGATATCTTGTACTCTTACTAGGGAGATCTATTAGCACCTGTACCTGTAGCATGAAATGCAAGTCCCCTGTAAGGGATGTCAGTATGAGATAATGTACTAAACATCTAAAGCAAGAAATACTGTATATGAAGGAACAACTCAAATAAAACTCTGCACTAGTGTAGGATAAAAGACCACCTTTAGTTATACTGTGGGATCATGTACTTTATGTTCTTTATATTACTTTACCTTTACTGTATAATCTGCGCACAATATGTAATACAAATGACTAGTTTATCAGTGGTAAATATATATCGGGATTAGCCATGGGTAGGCTTTTCATTTAACCTTTCATGCTACCCCCATGATAAGATCGACCCTAGCTAGGTGATTCTTCTACCCCTCGGGTTACCACCCATCAATAAGCAATATACTTTATCTTTCAATTACCTTTGAGATGATTCTTTTGGTGGTTATAATATTGGAGCAGTAAGACTGTAAGATACAACATATGACATATAAATAGTCTCAAAAGACAACACCAAAATGAAAGGAGTAAATTACACAAATAATGAAATGCATAAGAGGTAGAACAACAAATGAACTTTATTTAGCAACAAGAACTCAAGTAACTTGGTATCCACATATGTATGTAGATTTAAAGGTGACTATGTATGGGAGAATATGAACATATGAAAGAGTGAAGACACGATTAATAGTTGTGTCAGAGTTGGTAAGTGCCTTTATGTGATAAGGAGGGATTTATGTTTCATGCCAAATAATACAAAATGAAGTATCCTTACATACCTCGTTGTATGACCTTGCTATTACCTTGATATAACCTTCCCTTCTTCCAAATATTTATATGAAATATAGTAGCTAATAAAACTAGCATTAGAAGCCAGTAAATATATCTTGGCAGCCCACTCTCATAAAAATAACATACGGGCAGCAAGCGGACAATTATAAACCCGAGCGTATTCTTTCCACCTTTCCTCCCCTAATCGTTCTTTCTAATACACATTATCATACATATATTGTGTGCAACATTTTAAAGTTCCATAAAAGTCTTACAATAGCCCAGAAAGTACAAAACATAACAATTCTATGCAATATACAAATAAGCGGCATAACATTACATTCCTTCGCAACACTATGACGTTGACGATTCCAAAACTTTACCAACTTCAACCAAACTGTTCGCACAATATTTATACATACAAGCAATCCCAAAATAATTCAACAATAGTCCTCAAAATAGGTGGAAGACGTGTGATTGTAGCCCCCAATCAATCATCCTTTAATTTCCTATTACGAGCACCATTATGATATCACACAAGAACTTACTTTCGTGGAGTATAAAAATGGTGTAACAGCCTTTAAACATCATTATAGAACAAATAATCATTAAAAATAGTAGCCTCCCTTCATAGTCAATCCAACCAAAAAGAGAAAAGCTTCCAAATAAATAAGAAAAATGTACAACAACTTTACGAACACATGTTGTCCAACAATTTTAGCATACACATAACCAATGTAGTCTCTTGTTTTGCATAAGAAAATCATACTAGACATATAACTATAATCACTTACCTTAGCCTTCATGGTTCAGGTTTCCTTCAATAACCCTAGAGGGTTGTGTAGGCTGCCTCGTAAAGTGAAATAAAAAGAGAAAAAGAGTCTTTAGGAAAGCTGAAAATTTGTTACAAAGTCAAATGAATTAAGGAGCTGTTTTGAGCCCTTTTTAAAGAGTCTCTTGGCCAACTTTCTTTTGAACTTTTGACCACATCATACCACATATTAATAAACTGGTGAAGCAGTAGCTTGGCCCTCACACTTGAGCCTAAATGAGTCTCAAATTTGATGGGCCTTGGTTTCCCATTTTCCAAATTTCCCTTAGTTTGGGCCTAATTAGCCAAGTCAGTTGTGGTGTACTTAGACCCTTTTATTATTCATCTTGGGCTGAAAATAATGTCCATTTATGATGCTAAAACATGGACTAAAGTTACACCCTTAACTTGGAATTTATTCATATTCAGACTTGGACAAATTCGACGTCGCGCCTCCTCTCTGTTTAGTTAGCAATTTAAGCAAAGCAAGTAGGTGACTCACCTGCTAGCTTACTAAGTCCTACAAGTACCTCAATTCTCTCACTTTGTTTAGGGCCTTGATCTCCTCAATTTGACATAAAACATGTATATACTTGATCCTCTTAAGCGTTAGACGCACATATCGCCCTATAACATGAGATTCAAGCAGTTTTAAAAATGGTTGCTAATTTGACCAAACCATATCATGTTTCATTTGCATAGTACTAGTATTGTAAGATGTGGGGTGTTACATTCTCCCCCCTTAAGAACATTCATCCTCGAATGTTAGCACAATTGGATATCTTAACCAAGTTTAAACCTTTACTTACACAAACTTTTGACAACACATTAAGTATTCAATCACATGTACTTATTAGCGTCCAATTTTGCATGTTGGGGTTCCTCTTTAGCTTGAAATAAGTAAGGGTATTTTATTTTCATCGCTTCCTCGGTCTCCCATGTTATTTCTTCTGCTTGCTGGTTCCTCCAAAGTACTTTTTCTGAAGCTATTTCTTTATTCCTTAACTTCTTTGCTTGACGATCTAGAATAGCAATAGGTACATCTTCATATGTGAGATCTTCTGTAAACTACATGTCTTCAATAGCAATGATATAGGATGGGTCATCTATGCATTTTCAAAGTATTGAGATGAAAAAGTTAATGAACCATTGAAAGCTCTTGGGGTAGCTCTAGTTCATATGCAACCTGCCTGAACCTCTTAATAATCTAATATGACCCTGTATAACATGGGCTCAGTTTTTCTTTCTTAACAATTCTCATAAACCTTTTCATTAGAGACACCTTAAAAAATATGCAATCCCCTACTGAGAATTCCAGTCCCATCTTCTTGATCGTCTGTTTGAGGGTGGAAAGTTGTACTCAAATTCACTTGTGTCCCTAAACTCCTTTGGAAGGACTACCAAAACTTTGCAGTGAATTGAGCCTCCCGATTAGAAATAATGGAGATTGGGACTCCTTGTAGCCTGACTATCTCTTTGACGCATAGCTTGGCATACTCTTCAGCTATATAATCATTTCGGACTGGCAAGAAGTGTGTTGACTTTGTGAGTCCATCAACTATTACCCATATGGAGTCAAACTTCTGAAATGAGCGAGGCAAGTCGATAACAGAATCCATATTGATCATATCCCACTTCCATGTTGGAAGTTCTACACACTGTATATAATCTCCTAGCTTTTGCTGTTTTACTTTCTCTTGTTGGCAATTTGGACATTGATCCACGAATTCTGCAAGGTCCTTTTTCATGCCTCCCTACCAAAATATTCTCTTCAGGTCATGGTACATCTTAGTTGATCCTGGATAGATGGATATCGGGAATTATGGGCTTCTTCCATTATCCTCTTTATTAATCCATTAATATCAGGCACGCATAATCTATGTTAGTAGTAAAGTACTCCATTTTATACAAGGTCATATACTTTTATCATACCCTACCTTACCTTTTCCTTAAGCTATCATAGAATAGGATCTTTCAACTATTTTTCTTTCACCTTCATTACCAACGAAGACGCTGCTGCATTATGTACAATAACCCCTTTCATTGGAGTCTCAAGAAGGACAAACTCCCAAACTAGCTAGCTGATGTAGATCTTTAGCCACTCCTTGACTTAACACAGCTTGATCACTAGTATTTATGATTGCCTTACGACTCAGAGCATCGGCTATCACATTTGCCTTACCCAGATGGTATAGTATATCAACGTCATAATCCTTTATTAGCTTTAGCCATCTGTTATCTTAAGTTTAGGTCTTTCTGCTCAAAGATGTATTGTAAACTCTTATAGTCAGTATATATGTTAATGTGAACCCCATACAAATAGTGGCACTAAATTTTCAGAGCAAATACAACTGCTGCTAGCTCAAGATCATGAGTTGGGTAGTTTTTCTCATGTGGTCATAGCTGTCTTGATGCATAACCAATTACCCTACCATGTGTTTCAGTACACACCCTAATCCAACTCCTGAAGCATTGCAATACACTATATACCACTCGGTGCCTTCTAGAAGTACTAATATAGGTGCAAACGTTAGCTTATTTTTTAGCTCATGAAAGCTCCTTTCAGGCGCATCATTCCATTGGAACTTGGTTTCCTTACTTGTCAACTTTGTTAGAGGTGTAGTAATAGAAGAAAATTTTTCAACAAACCTCCTGTAATAACCTGCTAAACCTAGAAAACTTCAAATTTCCGTAGGTGTTGTTTGTCTTGGACAATCTTTCATAGTCTTTATATTTTGTGAATCATCCCTTATTCCCTCATTAGACACAATATGACACAAAAATGCTACTGATTTTAGCCAAAAATCACATTTAGAAAACTTAGCATACAACTATCAATCACGAAGAACCTGTAACACTTGTTGTAAGTGATTTATGTGGTCCTCTTCTGATCTTGAATATAACAAAATGTCATTTATAAATACTATCACAAACACATCCAAGAATGACTTAAATATCCTATTCACCAGTTCCATAAAAACTGCTAGTGCATTTGTTCGACCAAATGGCACAACAAGAAATACAAAGTGACCATAGCGTGTTCTGAAAGCAATATTAGGTATATCTTTCTCCTTCACCCTCACGTGGTGATAACTTGATCTCAAATCAATTTTTGAAAAGCATTTGGCACCCTGTAACTAATCAAATAAATCGTCAATCCTGGGAAGGGGGTATTTATTCTTAATTGTCACCCTATTCAATTGTCGATGGTCGATACATATTCTCAAAGTGCCATCTATTTTGCGTACAAATAACACTGGTGCACCTTAAGGGGACATACTAGGTCTTATAAAACCCTTCTCAAATAAGTACTTTAACTGCACTTCTAATTCCCACAATTCTATTGGGGCAATTCTATATAGAGGAATGGAAATAGATTGAGTACCTGGAAGTAAGTCAATACCAAAATCTATTTCTCATTCTGGAGTTAAGCGTGGAAGTTCTTCAGGGAACATATCAACAAATTCATTCACTATGGAAACTAATTGAAGAGTTGGCGATTCTACCTCTATATCCCTTACTCTAACTAAATGACATATATACCCCTTAGATATCATATTTATTATCTTGAAATAAGAGATAAAGT
This sequence comes from Solanum sejunctum, assembly GCA_025642045.1. Taxonomy (NCBI): domain Eukaryota; kingdom Viridiplantae; phylum Streptophyta; class Magnoliopsida; order Solanales; family Solanaceae; genus Solanum; species Solanum sejunctum. Next base: position 9,525 of record JAOTQJ010001626.1, on the reverse strand, counting down.
TACCCTTTTCCACCCCAACATTGCCTTCCCATTCAAGAACTACCTCATTTAGAAAGTGGAAACACACCCTCTTAGTTCGACAATCCACGGTGGCATAGCAGGAAGCTAACCAATCCATACCCATTACAACATCAAATTCCACCATTTCTTTCTTAGTTAGGTTAGCAATGTGTCATGGTCACCAACAGTTACTACACAGTCATAATAAACCCTTCTAGCCATAATAGATTCACAGGTTGGTATAGATTCTTCAAATGGTTTGTTCAATAATTTGGGTGTTCTCTTGAGCATCCCAACAACTAGTGGGGCAATGTATGATAGTGTAGAACCAATGTCAATTAATGCATATACATTATGTGAAAAGATGGACAATCTACCTGTGACCACATCAGGTGAAGCTTTCAAATTTTGCCGACTCCCCAGAGCATAAGTGCGATTCTGGACTCCACTAGAGCTAGCTGCCCCTCTAACACCTCTACCAGGACCCATAGGTGCTTGTTAACCCCTACCTAATAGAGGAACTGACAAAGTTGATATAGTAGCTAACCCAGTAGATTGTGCTATATCACCTATACGCCTCCTTGTGCATTCTTTTATCATATGCCCTGGCGCACTACACCAATAACAAGAGTTTGTCCCAACACAACATATATCTAATGACTTTTTCCACATTGTTTACAAGGTTTCCTAGGAGTCATTTTTTGGCCTGCTGAATATCCCGTTGTCCGGTCACCTTGCTATTTACTTCTTAGACTAAAGTAATTTCACCTAGAGCCCTAAAGTTGCGGTGGAGTACTGGTTGCAGCGTATGAGGATGACGACCTAGGTGGTCTATTAGAAAATCGATGCCTAAGCTCACCTTGGGATAGTATAAACTGCCTTATAGACTTGCCCTCTTGGATTGTGCTCTTTCTATCTATTGTGTCCTTCTTCTTTTACTTTGATCCTCCAATTTCTATGCAAAAGCTTGCATTCTCGCTATATCTATGTCTTTGTTTATGGAAGCAATGTTAAAGTCTCTGACCAAATACGTATCCAATCTATCCACATATCGATGAACTCTATCTGCCATAGTAGCAAGTACATTAGGAGCATACATGGCAGGGAATTAAATTGAAGGTTATACTCCCTCATGCTCATATTCACTTGGTGGAGATTCTAGAACTGATCTTCAAGGGCCTCTCGAATCTCTAATGGCAAGCAATGGTCAAGAAATGCCCCTTTGGACTCCTTCCAGGTAGTTGAAGGTGCATCGATACCGTTAGATTGCTTCCAAGCTTCATATCACAATATAGCCACAGCCTTCAACCTATATGTAGCTAACTCGACAACATCTGTACCACTCATATGCTTAATATCTAAAGTGCATTGAAAATGATCAATAAAGTCTTTGGGATTTTCATTAGGATCTGACTCAGTGAAGGATGGAAGGTTCAAATTAAGGAAATCACATATCCTTGTGCCAACTGCCCTATTCACACCACCTGTACCTATAACTGGACCTTCTTTTCTTTGGCCTTGGCCAGCAACTATACAGGTCAATAGTTGGACTACAATTCTCAGATTCTGCATGGTAGCATCAATAGGTGGTTCTAGGGGAATTTCACTACTTCCAGGTTTATCAGGAGCTGGAGGAGCTGGAGATGTATGTGACAAAGACTGCTATTGAACCTCATTTCATTGTCTCACCTGACTAAGTATACCAACCATCACTTCTAGTCCCTCCCCTTTACCTTTGTTTTGCCTGGTTTCTGGCATACTTGCTGTACAAAATAATTTAGGGGTTAGTCATAATCTACCTATAACACTTAGTTCTATGGCATGACCTAAAGAACGAAAAGAAGGTAATAGCTCCTAAATACTACGTAGTATTCTACTTATAAATGTGGTGCACACACATTGTTAAACAAGACTCTATATAGACATGGCTTTGTAGACTCCCTAGGATGACCCGCTCTGATACTACTTCTGTCATGCCCAAAGTCCCCTTTGGGTGGACTAGCACACATTATCGATGAGGCTCGTGAGATCCAACCTATATCCATGAGCTTTATATACATATTATAAGGGATTTCTATATTTGACATGCCTTTAAAAAATAAACAGTGACAACAAGCTAAAACAAAATGCATATGGCTTGGTCGTTGGGGCTACGGTGTTTAAAGTATCAGACATGACCACACTTTAATTTACATAGTCTACAAAGCCTCTAGATAAGGAAAAGTATATTATAAGGGTCAGGATAAGCCCTGCCTCGAGTAACTTTACAACACAAAATATAAGCTCTAGACATGCAAGGCTCCGAAGCAACCTAGAGCTTGGTAACAACAGCTGGATATCCCGTACTCCTACTAGGGAGATCTACTAGCACCTGTACCTGCAGCATGAAATGTAGGTCTCTCGTAAGGAACATTAGTACCAAATAATGTACTGAATATGTAAGGTCGAAAATATTGTATATGAAGTAACAACTCAAATGAAACTATGCACTAGTGCAGGAAAAGAGACCATCTTTAGTTATACTATGGGATCATATACTTTTTGTTCTTTATATTACTTTACATTTACTGTATAATTTATGCATAGCGTGTAATCCAAATGACCAGCTGATCAGTGGTAAATCTATATCGGTATAGGCCTTGGCTAGGCTTTTCCTTTAACCCTTCGGGCTAACCACTGGGATAGGATGGACTCTGGCTAGGTGATTCTTCCACCCCTCGGGTTACCATCCATCAATAAGCAATATACTTTATCATTCAATTAACTTTGAGATGATTCTTTTGGTTGTCATAATATTATTGCTGTAAGACTGTAGATATAACATACGACATGTAAATAGTCATAAAAGACAACACCATAATGAAAGAAGTAAGTTACACAAATAATGAAATGCATAGGAGGTAGAACAACACATGAACTTTATTTAGCAACAAGAACCCATGTAACTTGGTATCCACGTATGTATGTAGATTTAAAGGTGACTATGTATAGAAGTATATAAATATGTGAAGTAGTGGAGACACGGTTATTAGTTGTGTCAAAGTTGATAAGTGCCTCTATATATAAAGGAGGGATCTATGTTTTATGCCAAATAATACTAAATCAAGTAGCCTTACATACCTCGCTGTATGACCTCGCTATTACTTCAAGATAACCTTTCCTTCTTCCAAATATTTATCTATAACATAGTAGGTGTAACACCCCACATCTGACAACATTAGTACTATGCAATTGAAATATGATATGGTTTGATCAAATTAGAGCCAATTTTTAGAAGTGCTTGAATCTCCAATTAAAGGGTGATAAGTATGTATAATGCTTAAAAGGGTCGAGTGTATCGATACAAAACATGTATACACTCGACCCTCTTAAGCGTTCGACACACATATCGCCCTATAACATAAGATTCAAGCACTTTTAAAAATGGGCGCTAATTTGACCAAACCATATCATGTTTTATTTGCATAGTACTAGAATTGTAAGATGTGGAGTGTTACAGCTACATTGCATAGTATTAATATGTGATTCACTCATGTATTTCATACTTGATAGCATGAACCCTAAATCACTTGATTTTATGAAATTCTATTTGTATCATTCAATATTTGAGTTGATGTAAGTTGACCATTTAGGGTTGTGTAATTTGAGCATGATTGAGTACGAGGAGCATGTTGCATTGAGTCACATATATTACTACATATGAGTATTTGCTTGCACAGTGTCACGACCTAGACCTGGGGTCTAGGAGTGACATGGTGAATGAAAATCCGACAGTCCCCAAACAAGCATCAAAGTATCCAAATTCACATCATCAGTTTGGAGTGCATTAAAAATTAAACACATAGTTCTAAGGGACGGAAAAGTAGGACTCATGCTATGGGGATATCTTAGGGAAAGGTACTACCATGAATTCGCATAGTATATAAGACATAATGACTAAGGGGTGGATAAGCATGACTCAAGCATGTGGGTAATTTGGGACTTAGGATCTTCTACACTTCCACATAAAATATACATATATAGCATAATTCCCATAGTCAAACGATAATAGTCATAACCAAAAGATAAGCACGAACATAAGGTTCAAATACAACACACAACCGATAGATTTGATGAGAGTCTACAATATGTCCAACAATGCCTCTAGTCATAAGATAGGATGGGGGCCAAGACATGTTTCGGGCTCACCCTCAAAGTGTAGATAACATAAGTAAAAGCAACTTAAAGGTAGAGAAATAGTGGACTGCCCTTGGAAGATAGGACTCACTACAACTAATATATCAAAATCCAAGCTAGTCATCGAATGGTGGATAAAAGTAATCTTCGATTTCTATATGGTGAGCTCATGTAGGCAAAAGGATGCGTTAGAACATTTGAATGTACTAGGTATGAGGGATGCAATGCATGTAACTTACCAAAACCTGCATCTTAATGCTAAATGACGAGGGCACATAATATGGTAAGAGATTTATAACAAGGAATGTAATATAACAAGATGCTATGAAATTCATGATGCATGAATGCAAATGATGTTCATATATAATGGGGATGTGACCTTAATCGACATGACTAAAACTAAGTGAGTTATAACTTGGAATCTCGATAAAATCCATCATCAGTAAAGAGGTTGTCTACTTGCAAGGGTAGAACATACTTCACATTATGGAACAACTCGTATTTCTCATGAAGTAACCTTCCTTATGGGATAATTCCCATTTCGGAAAGGAAACCTATGCTAGACATATAGTTGAAGGGAATCGAGCAAACCTCCATCTATCGGTGTTAAGTCATCATCCGAAAATATATATATATATATATATATATATATGCATGCTTTCAAAGACAATATTCATTTCCAAGATCATTTCAATGCATCCTTAATCTTCAAAGCTAGATACTATTCATAAGAATTCATACATAGACTCAAATGACAAAATCATAGCTTCATAGCTAATATACTCATGCATAGGAATAAACAATTCATATACAAAATGGTGCAAGCACCCAAAATGCTCAAAGAGCCATATTCAATAGACATATATGTGATCACATTCTTGTCATATTCAATATTTTATCAAAATCATATCATAGAACATAACTGGTCGTAACCAATAACATGATTTCCATAAATTCTTATGAACATAAATGCATATGTTATGTATGATATGAAGAAGGCTTGGGTAATTAGGATTAGATCCAAAATCGACAATATTGTAGGACCCGCAATGTAATTTAAACCCCAAACATCCTTAATTGGTTCGATTTAATAAAGTTTGGGACCAAATGTAACATTTTACCTAAGTTAGGTCCTTAAGAATAAAAAGGAATGTGGGGTCAAGATGGGTGTCCTTTTCTTATTGGCACAAGTGTATGTGTGTGCCTATATATATATGTGTATATCTTGTACAAGATACACATCCATACTTAGCCAAGAAAATTAAAAAAAAAAATTTGGTTGAACTCAAGAAACTCTCGGGTTGCTACAGTAAAAACATCAATAATTCTATTTTTTTGTGTTTTCGATTATTTGGTGCTTCAAGCTTGGTATATTGAAGCCCTTAATTAGCATGGTGGCGTTGGTTCGTCAAGAAAACCCCTAGTTTGCGAGCTATGATAGTATTGGTTGTAGGAAAGGTTTGTAAGGTATGCTAAGTTTTGTTATTATTTATATTAATTAATGGTTATGAAGGTGTTAGACATGCGCTAAAATGATGATAAAATGCCGAAATAGGATTGGTTGTTAACGGAATTATTAATTTCGAGTTGCGGTCGAATTGGGAATAGAATTTTGTATAGGGTTGTATATTGAATTGTTGTCATGTATTTGTATTTATTTGGCATGGAAATAGTTGTTATCTAGTAAAGGAAGTGTTATAAAATGGTTCGATTAATTATGTAAATGTTGGTTTAAATTGGAAGCTCGTCGAGGTGATTATGTCGCGTTTTAGCGTTAGGGGTTTCCGTTGGGCGTTGGGGTGATGTATTATTGTTTTTGGAGAATATTGGAAGGTTTGAATATAATAAATATGATTTTGATTCATTGCTGCCCTATTTCGTTAATTTCGTCGCAATAGCATTTTGTAACGTTTTGATGTTGTAATAGTATTTGGAAAGGTTTTTGGATGTTATGGGTTGTTGTTGTTGCTGCTAACTGATTATTTGAGCCGAGTTCAATTCTTGGGGTAGTGTATTTTAAGGGGAAATACTGCCGAAATTTTTATAGATTTAGAACGAAAGATTAGAGGTTAAGGTTGATACGAATATTGATTGTTGGCGTTTTTGTAATTATGTAGACGTCGAACATCCGGAATCGAAGGTGGATTGACTTTACATTGGGACTAGTTGGAAGGTAAGTTTGAGGTATGTAATGTTTTCCTACTCTTTGGCATGAAATCGTAAGTGCATTCGATGTTATACGTTTGAAAAGTCCCTTTTATGTACAAATTAAGTTTGAAAAATGATATAAGTTTGTTTGGCCCAGTTTATGGTGAATTTACTCCTTCTTAGTCTGTCGAGTTCTGAATCCAGAAATAGTGTTCGTTCAACAGGAATTAGTAAACTGGAAAGTTTCAAGTCTGTTTGTACAAAAATTTTCTCTAAATATGATTTTGAGAAATTTTGGGAAAATTTCGTAAAAAGAATTATTATTTTATTTCAAAGTTGATATTTTGTATATTTTCAAGTGTTTGAAACTAGTTTTTATGCATATGATTCTCGCGACTCTGTTAGTGCCCGCTTGGCCTCGTTCACCGGTTCCTGGGCTGGATATTTCTTGCGTTGGTATGATTATATATATATATATATATATATTTCGAGGTTGGCTGGATACGGTGGGTCGGTTTGCCCATGGACCGACTTTGCTAAGTGGAGACATAAGGCGCTGGGATGGGATGGCATCATGGCGTGTGAGTGTTGGGCTGAGTTCGCCCCAGCTCACGAGAGTGCGTGGAACTATCGCCTCGGCTCCATGAACGGGCATGATGACCTCTATGCTTTATGCTTTATAATTTATAATGCGTGAATGCTTGACACCTTCGCCCTGGTTCACGTAGATCGTTTGAGGGTTTATGTGGAGACTGGAGATTTGAAACTTCTGATGTTATGCTGTTGTACGGCGCACGTTTGGAGGTCGCCATCATACCCATTCGATATACATTATTTTGATGTTTGAAAAGAATAAATATTTTTATGTTGACATTCAGGTTTGACTTTTATACTATTATATCTGGATTATTATTTTCACTCATATTTCCGGTTTTCTGCTTTACATACTTGGTACGTATTTCGTACTGACCCCCTCCATTCGGGGTCTGCGTTCATGCCCGCAGGTACAGATGAACAGGCTAGAGGATCGTCTTCTTAGGACCTCTATCTATCGTTGAAGTGCTCCCTAGCATCAGGAGCAGATAGTTTGGTATACGCTTGTACATGTTCAGTTTGTATTTTGCATCTATGTATATATATATATACTCGAGGGTATGACAGGGTCCTGTCCCGTCGTGTGGTCCGGTTTCTATACATAGAGGTCTGTGGATACATGTGGGTGTGGAAGTTTACGTTGGTCTGATCTCATTTGTATGATATGTTTGTTGGGTGGCCTGCCGCAGCGGTGACCTTAGCGGCCCATGTATGTGTTTGTATATTTGTTGTTATAGCTATATCTGGTACTGTTGGGTTCAATGTTTGCAGGTGGGGTTAGCTAGAAAAATAGAGGAGGCACTGTCAAAATTTTTTGTGAAATCCCTTAGTTGTCGTAAGTAGAGATTCAGTATAAGTGTTTGTCTCGGTGTCCTATCGGCACCGTTCACGGCCCCTGAGTTGGGTCGTGACAAAAGTGGTATCAGAGCATTTAGTCCTCGGAGTGTCCATAGACCATGTCTAGTAGAGTCTTGTTTATCGATGTGCTGTGCACCACATCTATAAATAGGAGGCTACGGGACATTAGGATAATACATTTCTTTCTGATCCTAGATCGTGTATTAGAGCGCTATGAATAGGGTATTTTTTCCCCCTGACCGAATTAATTTGTATTTCAGATATGCTGCTGAGAAAGCAACTAATCGGTCGCAGAGGGAGGCCTACAGTAGTAGATGGGGCCCAACGCGGTCGGAGGACTACCCAGGCTCGTAATCAGCTTGACCCAGAGATTGTTCTCCCAACAGCGAGTTCGATTACCCTACCAGCTCTAGAGGGACGGGCATCAGAACCTTTGACTCCCCAGCCAGGTGCTGATATCGGGGAACTACGGGAGTCAGTACAGTTGTTGACCCAGATTGTGGCCCGTCAGACCCACAGACAAGAGCCGGGGAGTAGTAAGGCGGCTTGTCGAGATAGTTCCTGGGTTCATGATTTCTTGGCTTGTGGACCACCAGAGTTTTTCGAGTCCAAACCTTTGGAGGATCCGCAAGAATTCATAAGACAAATGCATCGGACTTTGAGGGTGATTGGAGCTTCGAAAGTAGAATCGGTGGAGTTGGCATCTTATAGATTACATGATGTTGCGGCAAATTCGTATGAATCGTGGTTGTTGTCCCTGGGTGCAAATGCCTGACCTGTAGTTTGGGGAGAGTTTACTAAAGCCTTTTTGGCTCACTTTTTACCTCTCGAGATCGTACGCGCCAGGGAGGACAGATTCTTTAGGGGCCGGTCGGTTTGGGACTATAGCTTGGAATTTGATTCTTTGGCTCGATATGCACCGGCGCTCATCTCCAGCATGATGGATTGCATGCACTGATATATTGTGGGGCTAGATATGTATTATGTTGATAGTTGCTTGGTATTGACTGCCAAACCTGGGATGAATATTGCTCATATTTAGGCGCATGCCCAAGGGACGGAGGATCGTCGTAGTGGGCGACAGACAGACAGGACAGATGATAGAGGGCTGCCAAAAAGGGCGAGATCATCCGATTCAGGAGTGGATTTTCGAGGTAGGCAGTTCTGAACACAGCTGAGTGGGCCTCCTCCTCCTCGACCAGTACGAAGCACACCTCCGTAGACCTCTAGTAGGAGACCAGTTACCTCTAGTCAGTCAGGGGTTAGGCCGAGTTCTGGCAGTTGGCAGGGTTTTATTATACACAGTGTTCTCTATGTGGAAAACATCATCTGGGGGAATGCTTTCGTGCTACAGGTGCCTGTTTTTTTTGTGGTCGCCCGGGGCACCAGGTGCGTAATTGTCCCAATAGAGCGGGTGCAGAGGAATCCTCCCAGAATTTTGGAGCAGGCAGGGCTTTCTCTTCTGCTTCGGTGGCTATGAACCCCGTGGGATGGGGTGCTCCAGTAGTGGTAGGTCATGGCAGGGGTCCAGTGGAGCTTTGGGTTCTAGCAGTCCTACTAATCGTATTTATGCTATATCTAGCTGACAAGACCAGGAGGCATCACCTAATGTGATTACAGGTACACTATTTATTTGTTCCCGGGCTATGTATGCACTGATTGATCATGGCTATACTTTGTCGTATATTTCTCCGTTGGTTGCATGCACTATTGACATAGAGTCTGAACCAACAGAGCCTTGCGAGGTTG
>JAOTQJ010001596.1:0-18985 GCA_025642045.1 Solanum sejunctum | reverse complement strand
TTACATACTTGGTACGTATTTCGTACTGACCCCCTCCTTTCGAGGGCTGCGTTCATGCCCGCAGGTACAGATGAACAGGTTAGAGGGTCGTCTTCTTAGGACCTCCTCCTACCTTTGAAGTGCTCCTTTGCATCAGGAGCAGATCTTTGGTATATACTTGTACACATACATTTGGTATTTTGCATTTATATATATATTCGAGGTTATGACGGGACCTTGCCCCGTCTTGTGATCCGTTTTCTGTGCGTAGAGGTCTGTGGATACATGTGGGTGTGGGAAACTATGTTGGTATGATCTCATTTGTATGATATATTTATTGGGCGATTCTGCCGCAGCGGTGACTTTGTCGGCCCGCATATGTGTATATGTATATATGTTCATATGGCAATGTCTGGTGCTGTTGAGTTCGCTATTTGCAGGTGGAGTTGGTTAGAAAAACAGAGGAAACTCTGTCGAAATTTCGAGAGAATTCCTTAGCTGTCGTGAATGGAAATTCGGTATAGTGTATGTCTGGGTGCCCTATCAGCACCAATCACGGCCCTGGGTTGGGTCGTGACATACATATATATATATATATATATATCATTGATCGAACCACCTGATTGGAAAAAGTTAGTGCTATTATAAAGCTTTTTACCAGCTAAGTTCACGAATTGAAGATAGCGGACATGCATATATATACACACACGCATAAGCATGTTCATTTACACAATTCTACAATATCAAGAAGTCATAGTCAATAAGAGCAACAGTTCAGGACATACATACATATCAACAATTAATTCAACATTTCACTTATAGTCCAATCATGAGTGAGGTGCAAATGCAATGGCATATAATCATAGTGCATGTCTATCCTACGATGTCCATAGGGGTCTTACATAGACTATGTATTCGTCGAAAATGGCCTCGCAATATCATATGCTGGAATATGATCTAAGCCATCGAAAATGACCTCGATAATATCACACGTCGAAATATGACCTCAACCACTGAAAATGACCTCGGCAATATCACAATCCAAAAATGACATCGACCGCCAGAATATGACCTCGAGAATGTTGCTTTCGGTAGAGACCTAGGCTACAAATCTCAATATCTCTCTCAATAACCTTAACGATAGAAACTTCGATCCTAAATAATCAATATCACTCTCTTATCTCATTTTCACAATCTAGTGCAAATAAGCATATACATAAGGATAGTGAATGAGATATAAAATACATGATTTCATACTATATATCAATAGAATGCTACTCACCATAGCTCAACAATTACATCAGTATTCATCAATAATCAACTCACAATACGTATATCATTTTCCATATTTGAATTTTCACATTAACACATCATAGATAATTCCTCATTTCAGTCCATAAACCATAATAAGAGATTTCACAATTGAACTCATGCACATTTTACATCAATCACAGAATGAGGAAATACAAGGTTCAACATACTTAACATAGGTTAGAAATAAACTTGTCTTAACCAATAAAATATGATCAGTCCAACACCAGAGCTTTCCCCTTCCAATTATATTACAAAGCGCCACAATCTAGTCAAAAAAGGATTTACAATTACAATTCGAAGATAACGACACCAAAATCATGCAATTCGGAAAAAAGGTAAAATAATCCAAAAATTTTATGTCGAAAAATGAGAGGAAATCTAGAAATTTTTACATAAAAATGATCCTTAAGGTTTTAAGAACCTAATGGCAAAAATTGTTTTGGAAAAGGAGACAAAATGAGCTCACCATCACCATTTTAATTTTGAAAAAACCAAGTTCATGAAATCCCAATTTTTGATGTTAAAACATAAATTAATCAATCAAAATTGAATAAAAGAGTTAAAAATAACTTACTTTCCTAGCCGAGCTTTAAAAAATTGAAAATGGTAAAAAAAATTATTCAACCTATCATTTTTTAATTAAATACTGTTCAGGGGTCATTATCCCTTTGCAATTGTGGAGCTTAATCTTGGGAATGCAGAAGCCAACTCATGACACTTCTGCGATCGCTGCCAGGACCTTCGTGAACGCGAAGGTCAATGGCTTGACCTTCTGTGATCGCAGCCCTAGCTAGGCTGCCGAATGTGGTGCACAAGGGGTTGGAACTTTGCATTTGCAAGATTGAGGTGCACGAACACAAAGAAGATTGGGGGCATCAGATATCAGCAATTAGAGACTCCAAAAATCACATAATGGGCCCTCAAAATTTATTCAAAACTAGATACACATAAATCATATATGTTACCCTACTAAATTTGACATTCCAGACTCAATGGAATAGTCAAAACTAGAATTTGAGGTCTCATTAACTTGGAATCCAATAAGTTGCAACTAAACTAGTTTAAGGTAGTTAAAGTACTGAAATCTTCTCCCGAAGCTAATGGAACCATTAGAAATCCAATCTGAGGACCAAAAATGAAAATGTTGATCAAAGTCAAACCAAAGTCAAACTTTAACTAAATTTCAAACTTCAGATAAAAAATCCACATAATAGCTCCAAATCGTATTTCGACAACTCTACAAGACCAATTTCCACATTCTAGAACTGAAGCAATGGATAGAATTCTATTTCGAGACTCGAATCTCCAGATGACACAAAAAATTAAAATTTTGCAACTTAAGCTTTCAAAACTCAATTCAAAACTCAATCCTTTATCAAAAATCTAACTTTTTACAAGATTTTCAAAAATTAGCATTCAAAGCCATTCAAACATGACTCAAGGCAATTGTTTTATAATAAATGCCAAAATGACCTTCAGGGTCATTACATCATCCAGTACTAAAAACCATGTCTATCTTCGAACATTAGACAAAGGACATATCTGAAATCTCAAAAAAGATGAGGGTAACGGATCTGCATATCTGACTTGATCTCCAAAGAAGCCTCTCTCACGGGCCAATGTCGCCACTGAACCTTCACTAAAACTATCTCTTTATTCCTTAACTTCCTAACCTGTCTTTCTAAAATGGTTATTGACTCCTCCTCATGGGCTAAATCAGGACCCAACTCCACTAAATCATGAGAAATCACATAAGACTCATCCAAAATGTAATGTCGTAACATCGAGACATGAAATATTGGATGCACAGAAGATAGACTAGGTGGCAAGGTAAATGTATAAGCCATCTCTCCTAAGCTCTCTAGAATCTCTAAAGGGCTAATATATATTTAGGTCTAAACTTGCCCTTCTTCCCGAACCTCATGACACCCTTCATGGGCAAAATCCTCAACCATACCAAGTCACCCTTCATGAGCTTTAAGGATCGAACTCGCCTATCCAGATAACTCTTGTGGAGACTCTAGGCTATCAACAACCAACTCAGAATCAAACAAACTTGCTTTATAGTATCTCTAACCAAATCAGCATTGAAGCTAATCGCAATAATCAAATCAAATCAACCTATGGGTGATCTATATCTCTGACCATACAAGGTCTTAGAAGGAGCCATCTGGATGCTGGAATGATAACTGTTATTATAAGCAAACTCCACCAAAGACAAATATTGGTCCCATCGAGTACAAAGTCAATAACACATGCTTGGACCATATCCTCTAACGCCTGAATATTTCTCTCAAACTGCCTATCTATTTGAGTGTGAAATGTCATACTTAAATCTAACGGAGTGCCCAAACCTTTTTGTAGGGCCTTCTAAAAGTAAGATGTGAACAAAGAGCTATGATCAGACACAATAAACGTAGGTACCTTATGAAGCCTAACAATCTGACTGACATAACGATAAGCCAACTTCTCCGTTGTGTAGTTAACCTTGACCAAAATGAAATGAGAAAACTTAGTCAAGCAATCCACAATCACCCAAATGGAATCATAACCACCCACGGTAGTGGGTAAAGCCACCATGAAGTCCATGGTAATCTTTTGCTACTTTTATGAAGGAATGAGCATCCTCTAAAACATACCCTGAGACCTCTGGTGCTCACATTTAACCTGCTGGCATGTCAAACACTTAGACATAAACTCAGTTATGTATCTCTTCGTGCCACACCACCAATAGAGCTGAGTCAAGTCATGGTACATCTTCGTTGCTCCTAGGTGGATAGAATATCTAGCATAATGAGCCTCTTCAAGTATAAAATGGATCAACTCACCCACTCTTAGTACACAAATCTGGCCCCAAATCCTTAGAACACCATCAGCATCAAGCATGACCAATTTAGCCTCACCCCTAGTCACTATGTCTTGAACGAGAGACAAGTTCTCATCCTCAAGCTACCCTTCATCAATTTGATCCATCAAAGAAGAGCAGGCCTCTAAGCAAGCAAGACATCACCCTCATCAGAAAGTTGCAAATCTCACCTACCCATTGGCCAATCTCTGAATATCTCTAGCAAAAGGTCTCTCCTCAACTTGGATAGCTACCAGGCTCCACATTTTAGAAGTTTTTCTACTCAAAGCATTGGCCACTACATTGCCTTTTCCTAGATGGTAATAAGATAGTCAAATCATAATACTTTAGAAGCTCAATCCACCTCCTCTGTCTGGAATTTAAGTCCTTCTAACTGAAGATGTATTGTAAGCTACTGTGATCGGTAAATATCTCACAACGAACACCATACAAATAGTGTTGCTACAACTTCAAAAAATAAAAAGACAACCACTACCAACTCAAGGTCATGGATAGGTTGATTCTTCTCATAAGTCTTTAATTACCTCGAGACATAGGCAATCACCTTCCCTTTCTGCGCCAACACCCCTTCTAACCCCAACTCCAAATGCATCACAATGAAGTCAACACCCTCCTGTTAGCTTACTTTAAATTGGGGTTTTAAATATTGTGATTTCTTAAATTCAAATAATGTATGGATTATGGTTATTTACTGATTTTAAGTTGATTTATCTATAATATGATGAATTACATTGCATTTGTGAAGTTATGAATACGCATGCCCCTTTAAGTTTGTTTTATGTATGGGTAGTCAATGTTATGATTTTAAATATGAATTTTACTTATGGTTTTACTTATAATGTATTGTTGAATTTAGTTTGAATCTATATTACTCATGCCTTTCTCATCTTATTCATATCATATGTATTCATGAACATCGGATTTTATGAAAATCATGAACTGGGTTAAGCCCAATTATGTTTATGTATATGGTTTTGACAAGATATTGGTTATGACAAGAATATGATCATATAAATGTCTATGATTATGGCACTTTGAGCATTTCGAGTGCTTGCACCACCTTGTAGTTGTAAATGAGTTGTTCGTGCATAAGTGTTATAACTATGAGCTGTAATTTGGCATTTGAGCCTGAGTATGAATTATTATGAATGGTGTTTGACTTTTAAGCCTAAGAATACATTGAAATGATTTAGTAAGACTTGCATCTCTTTTGAAAGCATGTATATGTATACGTATAAGTATTCTTGTGGAATGATGACTTAGCACCGATGGATTAGGGGCGTTAGGGTTATCCCTAAGGGATCTCTCCCTTTCCTTGAACTATCTGCCTAACATAGGTTGTGAAAATCCTATCGAAAATGGGGATGCCTATAAGGAAGGTTGCTTTATACGAAATGGGGATACCCGTAAGCTGAAGTATGATTTGATATGCTATATGTAAAAAATCCTATTTGAAATGGAGATGCCCATAAGGAAGGTTGCTTCATGAGAAATGGGGATCCTTATAAGGTGAAGTATGGTTTACCTTTGGCAAGTAGACCACCTCTTTACCAATAAGGGGCTTTCATCGGGATTCCAAGTAATAGCTCGCTTGGTCTTACTCTTGTAGGTTAAGGTCACATTCCCACTATATATGAGTATTATTACACTTCATGCATCACGAATTTCATGGCTACTACTCTTCTTAAGATATATAGTTGTTTCTATATTATGTGCCCTTGTCATCTAACATTGAAATGCAAGTTTGGTAAGTCACAAGAATTGCATCCTACATACTTAGTAGATTCAAACTTACTAACACATACTTTTGCCTACATGATATCACCATATAGGGACCGAGGAGCATATTCATCCACCGTACGTTGTCTAGCTCAGATATCAAGTTGTGCTTGTTTCCAAGGAAAAACCACCCTTCCTTCTGCCTATGGAGTTTTTTTCTATTTTACTTACTTTGAGGATGAGCCCAGGGTATGTCTTGGCCCCTGACCTATCTTATGTTAGAGACATTGTTGGTCATCTTGTAAGATCCTTTATGATTATATGCTATGTGTCATGATTGGAGATTATGTTATGATTTTATTATCTATTGGTTATTGATGAAGATTTTAGTTTTTCAATAGTCGTTCCTAATTCTTCAAAAAGATATACGCTGCAATTTTATTTTTTGAAGTGATTTCTCATAAATTGATTTAACCTCGAAGGAGTTTCAGAAGTTAGAAACTTCAAGTTTCAAGAATAGGATCACTTTTGGGTGGTGAACAATCTTCTTCGAGCTCATTGTCACTAGTCTGTTGTCCCCCACAAGGTAATACCTTTACTTTCCCACGTTTTTCATGCTTGAATGTTGTATGCTGATGGTGTTTCCTTAGAGTATTTTAGTTTGATTTGTGTTGTTGGTGCTTATTTGGATGTTAATGTAGTATGAATGTTTCTGTTAAGCGCATTTGTTGAGTGTTTTTCGTCAAGAATTCTGATGTTGATGACATGAATTCAATACTATTGATTTTGCTAGCTTTGACTCCATTTGTCCTTCTATCTAGCCTGGATTCAACTTTGTTTTCTGCCAGTGTGAATGACTCTTTAGATGGTTGTTTGTAGTGTTTTAAAATTTTCTAATTTTCTCAACCTATCCATGTATCTATCTTCTTCGCAACTCTAAACGATATATGACTCATGTTTTCTTGATTCAATCCTCTGTCTCAGTGTAAAGATTTAACCTGTGTTTATTTTCTTCTTTAATATGCACGTCTCAGCATGTTATACTCCTCTTTTGTCGTCAGTTTCGCATCTCTAATTTACAGTCCTTGAACATTGCCTGTTAGTGTGCTGTTTGAGTTATTTTTTTGCCTCTTGTTTTTATCTGATCCGTCCTAAAATCTGAATTATGTTGCTTTAAATGGATTGCAAAGTTATATCCCAATTTTATTTTAGTTAGCTGTATGCTTTAAACAGGAAAAGCATGTCTACTTGGTATTATCTGATCTAATATTTGTCATTGTTACATTATTTTCGTCTGATTCGGGATACCCTTCTATCTAGTTTATCAAAAGAGTTAATCTTATTCTCGTCTTTTTTCAGTGATTAATTTCTTCTCAAAAGCGAAAATTGAACTCTTATTTATTTCTTCGAAATTTTAAGATTTTTTCTATTAGGGTCTTAAAATTCTTTTTAAAGTTTTCTTAATTTCTTTTAAAAAATTAAGTGGCAAGTCTGTTTTCTTATTTTTCGAAAATTTAGTTTTTCTTATTAATTAAGTTTTTAAACTAATTTTTTCCTTAAAAGCTATTTTTTGCGATCAACAACAACCAACAACGAACAACCACAACCACAACAGCAACAACAACAACAACAACAACAACCCTACCTCTAATATGACCATCCCTATTACACTGAACTCTACCACGACCCTTAGTTGTGAGGCGGGACCTTCAGTTGGAGGTGCTGAATCCCTAATTGAAGTTGTTGAATAAGTTTGGTGTGTCCTTGAATGAGTTTGGAATGGACATTGATGAATCATATGACTAGGATCTCCACACCCAACGAAAGAGCTCAAGATGGACTATGGCTGTAAAGAACAAGAAACAATAGTATAACCACCTCGCCAATTAAGATCACTAGACGACTAGGATATATGAACTCTTTAACATTGAAATAAATCACTTCTACCATGAGAAAGTTGGCCTCTAGATGAGGCACTAGAGAACTATGTTGATGATTTAGCTCACTTAAGGTCCCTAAACTACTCTCTCTCCCTCTTTCTTTCTTTTTCTCTCTCTCTCTCTCTCTCTCTCTATATATATATATATATAACAACTTTGCCTCCTTAGCAGCACTCACCACAGACAGGAAAAAAGCTCCCTCTCTAACCACCTAAAACACCGCCCCTCTGATAGAATAAGTCTACTCCGTGCTCTCAAGCACTCCTAACACCCTCAATAATGTATCCTGTAGTAATGCTCCAGCTGCTTCATCAGGAGGAATCTGGTCTTCTCTAACCTCAGGCTTAGGCTCGATGAACATATCCCTGTCATAATCCTAAATTAGTGCTGCTCCTTGAGCTCGACCCTGGCATCTACCTCAACCTCTAACTCTACCAAAGCTAGGGCATCAATAACAATCTTAGGGGCTACCTCACCTCCTCCATCAAAAGTTGATGCTTCAGTTTTGGCCATAAGTCAAAAAGAACATGCAATATTTAGCAATAACAAAAGAACCTCCGTATGACCGAAATTAAAAGAAGTAAAAGAGAATTTTTCTAATTGTCTTTATAGCCTCTCAAGGATAAATAACGGCCGTCTCCATACCAATCCTCAAGACTCTACTAGACTGGGCTTGTAACATGTGAGACCTATGAACTTGGTTCTCTAGTACCAAATTGTCACGATCCAAATTGGGTGTAATGACACTTGTCTGTAACCCATCAGGCAAAGTCAGCTTAAAGAAGAATTAATAAAGGAATTGTAACGACCCCAAAACATGCCTCGAGATGCTTAAAATTTTAATTTCCATATATCTATAAATTCATTTGTTATTTTACAAATCCGACTTCATATTTGTGATCAGGGGTCAAAATTAGGTGAAAAGGATCTAACCCCAATCTAAGAGCAAAACAATAACAATTTTAATTTTTGAAAGTGCAAATTCCAGTTAGGTTTTCACGTTGCCTTCGCGATGCGCCAAGGACACGGTCATGTGTAATTCCTTCTTCATGTCCTTTCTACGACGCAGAGAGATGTATTTTCCTGGAAGTATTTTTCTTGTGCTGTCCAATTATTCTAAGGTGTTGGGCCCAAGTTTTCCCAAGTGTATTTTTATCTATACTTAGCCAAATTTCACACTTATATTTTCCTAAAAATTTTCCAATACTCCCCAAAAACACTTAGCAATATTTTCATTCCAAAATTCAAGACTCAAAACCCTCATTCGAAACTAATGATCTTCTTCAAGCTTCAAGCCTCCATTTTCAAACTTCACCAAGAACTTCTCCAAAGCTAAGGTATGTGGTGTTGAACCATTGGACCTTTCACCCATGGTGCCTAAGCCTCCTTTTTACCAATATTGCATGATTTAAAGTTGATTTTATATGTGGCTCTTATATGATGAGAAATTTATTGCACACTGATTATAGTTCGTGAAAGTATAGTTGTTTTAGCATGTTTTGAGATTTAAATCTTGGATCTAATGTTGGATTTGATGAGGGATCTTGATGTGAATGTCTTAGGAGTTTTGCAAGGTGTTGATTGATGGTTTTAAAACATGTTTTCTTATATGATTTCATCTCCAAATTGCATGGTCTTTTACCCCCGTTACACCCCCTAGTGTTTGATAAAATGTCCGACTAGGGTTTCTTATGGAAATGAAGGTCCAGAGTATGAGATATGATATGATTGATGTTATGATGATGAAATGAACTTATATTCATGATGAATTCTATATAAAGTGTTCCATTAGACCATGCACAATTCGGGGGATCTAATAACCTGGATAACCAAGATGATGATTTATGCTCATTAACCGAGGGAAGGGTTAGTACTTCTCCACCTAGTGATAGGGCATCATCATCACTAACTATATGGAGGTTAATACTCATCAACTGAGGTAAGGTTAGTACTTCTCCACCTAGGTGATGGGGCAGTATTATCACTAATCGATGGAAGGGTTAGTACTTCTCCACCTAGGTGATGGGGCAGTATTATCACCAATCGATGAAAGGGTTAGTACTTCACCACCTAAGTGATGGGGAGATATTATCACCAATCGAGGGAAGGGTTAGTATTTCTCCACCTAGGTGATGAGCCAGCATTATCACCAACTGAGTGAAGGGTTAGTATTTCACCACCTAAGTGATGGGGAGACATCATCACTAACCTCAAGGGGTTTATACCTTGGAAATCTAGCTTGGTCTGTTCTTCACATATGATACATTTATGAGCATGAGTTATTTAAGCATGATTTACTCTATCATTGTTCATACATGCCATCTTGCTATACTATGCCAATTGCCTATTGCTATGAATTTTGATCATGATGTCTATTTCTTATCACATTGCATCCCACATACTTAGTACATTTAAACTTAGTAACACATATTCTTGCCTATATGATATCACCATATAGGAATCTGTGCTCAAGTTGATCCTCCTCCCCCATGTGGCTAGATCGGTTCTACTCAATGCTAGTTGGTGAGTCCTCCACTTCAAGGACCTTAGTCTATGTTGCTATTATCTATGTATTGAGACACTTTCTTATGTTCTATTTTGACTATGAGGGTGAACCCTGTTACATTGTCTTGGCCCTACTCTATCTATGTATTTAGAGGTGTTTGTTGGACAAATTATGTATTTATGCTATGAGCTTGACTCTTGCCTCTTGATTATGATGTTTAAGTAAGCTTTCCCTTAGCCCCATTGCCCCTTTATCTTACTATATATCTTTTATATGCTCCTGCAACTGATGATGTGTAATGACAAGTGAAGAGGCTTTATTAGGGTCCCTTCGGGTTCCTCATTCATCGCATCACATCTAGGCCATAGGCTTAGGTCGTGATAAATTTGGTATCAAAGCACTAGGTTGATAGAACCTCAGAGTCCAACACACCGCATCGAATAGAGTCCTATTCATGGTTGTGAAGCGCGTCATGACTATTAGTAGGAGGCTATGAGGCATTTTAGGAAATGTTTCCCTTCTTCATGTTCTAAGTCATGTTATAGAGTTGTAGTGAGTTTGTGCCTACTAACAATTGTTCTTTCCTATGCTAGACCATGCCAAACACTAGAGAAAGATGTGCCCGAACTCCTAAGGAGCAACTTAACAATGGTGAGCTCTGAGATGCTCTTACTATGCTTGCCCAAGTGCAACCAAGTCCAACAAGGGGCCCAAGCCCCTCATGCTACTACCATGGGAGATAGGGTAAGAGACTTCATGAGGATGAATCCTCTAGTTTGAAGATCTACAAGAGTTCATTAATGAGATCTACAAAATCTTGAATATCATGGGTGTTGGGACGAATGAATAGGCAGAGTTGGCGGCATACCAACTCAAGGGGGTAGCCCAAATTTGGTATGATTAATAGAAGGGTGAGAAGGGTAATGGCTATCTAGTTCTTTGGGAGGAATTCAAATTGGTCTTCCTTAATCAGTTCTTTTCTCTTGAGCTTTAGGGAAGCAAAATTGGTAGAATTTATGAACTTAAAACAAGATACTATGAGTGTGAGGGAGTATGCCCTCAAATTTCATCAAGTTTCGGAGTATGTTCCTCACTTGGTGGGCGACCCTAGGTTAAGGATGAATAAGTTTGTTATGGGGGTCATCGACTTGGTGAGTGAAGAATGCCGACCTGCCTTACTAATTGGTGACATGGACTTGTCTCGATTGATGACATATGCTGAGAAAATAGAAAAAGAAAAGTTGATGAAGAGGAGGGGCCATGAGGCCAAGAGGACCTGTATTGAGGGCAAGTTCCAAAAGGGTGCTAGACTTCATAAAGGCCAAAGGCCTCCTCATGCTACAAATAGGGTGTTTGCTAATGACTTCCCTAGATCTCAAGGTATTGGTGGTGTGAGCTGTGTGCCCTAGATGTGGGAAGAGTCATAATGGCCTATGTTTTAAAGATTCTAATTCATGCATTGGTTGTGGGGATCTTTGTCACAAGAAGGTAGATTGTCCAAGAAATCGAGGCAAAGTTTGGGGTGCAAATGTGGTTCTATTGGGCAGAGGTGGTCCTCAAGGTGGTTCCCCAAGGTACAACTAGTTTTATTCTCTACATGGGAGGCAAGGTGTTGGTGAGGTCCCCGATATTGTACCGGTATATTGAAAATCTTTGATCTTGATCTATATACTTTGATTGATTCGAATGCCACCTTTTTCTTTCTTACCCCTTTTGTTGCTAAAAAGTTCCATGTTGAGTCGGAGTTGTTGCATGAGTTATATAAGTTGTCTACTCCTATTGGTGCATTTATTGTTGCTAGAAGGGTGTATAAAATTATCCAGTTTGTATCTTGCATAAAATCCTACCTTGTGATCTTGTTGAATTAGATATGGTTGATTTTGATATTATTCTTGGGATGGATTGGTTGCATGCGTAATATGCTTTTATTGATTGTAGAACCTATAGGGTCAAGTTTCAATTTCCAAATAAACCCATTCTTGAGTAGGAGAGTCATGATGTGGTAGTAAGGGGTAGGTTCATCTCATGCATTAAAGCCCATAGGTTGATTTCCAAGGGGTGTTCGTATCAGAGGGTTAAACATGTGGAGTCCAAGGTCCCTTCCATTGAGTCAATTTCGATTATAAGTGAGTTTCTTGATGTCTTCCCAAATGACCTTCTTGGTTTTCCTCCTACAAGGGAGATAGATTTTGGCATAGATCTCTGTCTCGGCACTCAACGTATCTCTGTTCCCCCTTACTTTATGGCCCCAGTGGAGTTGTAGCAGTTAAAGGTACAATTGAAAGATTTATTAGAGAAGAAATTTAGTAGACCTAGCCAATCACCTTGGTGTGCACCAACGTTATTGGTAAAGAAGAAATATGGGTCACTTAGAATGTACCTTGACTACTGGCAACTCAATAGGGTAACTATAAAAATTAGGTATCCTCTTCCAAGAATTGATGACTTATTTGACCAATTACAAAGGGGTTTACTTTTTTCTCTAAGATTCATCTTTTGTTCGGATACTATTAAGTGAGGGTGAGGGAGTGTGATATTCCCTAGACGACGTTCTGGACTAGATATGGGCACTATGAATTTGTGGTGATGTCCTTTGGGTTGACTAATGCACCGACCAACTTCATGGACCTAATGAATAGAGTCTTCAAACCCTACCTTGATTCCTTCATGGACCATTTGAGGGTTGTGTTGCAAAGATTGAGGGAGGAAAGATTGTATGCTAAATATGACAAGTATGAGTTTTGGTTGAGGGAGGTTGAATTCTTAGGTCATGTGGTGTCGGGGGACAGCATTTAAGTGGATCCTAAGAAGACCGATGTGATTAGAGATTGGCCTAGACTATTGACCCCATCGGATATTAGGAGTTTCTTAGGCCTTGCAGGTTACTATAGAAGGTTTGTGAATGGGTTCTCCTCCATTGCTTCTCCTATGACAAAATTGACTCAAAAGAAGGTTAAGTTTGTGTGGGCTAATGAATGTGAGAAAAGCTTCTAAAGATTGAAAGATAGACTTGTGTCTGCTCCTATATTATCACTACCAAATGGGCTTGAGGTTTTTGGTGTGTATTGTGATGCATCTAGTGTTTGTTTCGGTTGGGTGCTAATACAAAATGGTAAGGTTATAGCCTATGCTTCTAGGCAACTCAAAGTGCATGAAAAGAACTAATGTACCCATGATCTTGAATTATCCACCGTGGTGTTTGGATTAAAGATTTAGCATCATTATTTATATGGGTTGCATGTTGATGTCTTCACAGATCATAAGAGCCTTCAATATGTCTTCATTCAAAAAGATCTCAACTTGAGACAAATAAGGTGACTAGAACTCCTTAAGGACTATGACATGAGTGTGCATTACCATCCCGGTATGGCAAATGTTATGGCGGATGCTTAGAGTCGGGTGTCTATGGGTAGCCTTGCTTATGTGGATGGTGGTGATAGGGAGATGGTTAGAAAGGTGTATAGATTGGCTAGATTGTAGGTGAGGCTCGAATATGTGGGTAATGGTGGTGGTGGTGTTGATGGTTCCAAATCTTCTTTAGTTGATGAGGTGATAGAAAAACAAGATCTAGACTCCTCCTTGCTTGAATTGAAGGTCTTGGTGAAAGAGGGCAAAATAGAGGTTTTCTCCCAAGGGGGATATGGGTCCCTTAGATACCAAGGAAGGTTGTGTGTGCCTTCTATTGATAGTTTGAGGGAGAGAATTCTTGATGAGGCCCATAATTCTCCTTATTCTATCCACCTTGGTTCCACCAAAATGTATAGAGACTTGAGGGATGTGTATTGGTGGGGAGGTATGAAGAGGGACATTGCTAAATTTGTGTCTAGTTGCCATAGTTTTTAACAAGTTAAAGTCGAACATCAAAGGTCAGGTGGCCTAACCCAAGACATAGAGATTCCTACTTGGAAGTGGGAGGTGATTAATATGGATTTTGTGTTTGGGTTGCCCAAGATTAGAAAAGGTTTTAATTCTATATGGGTGGTGGTTGATAGGATAACAAAATCGGATCACTTTCTACTGGTTAAGACTACATATGGGGCTAAAAAGTATGAAAGGTTGTACATCCATGAGTTAGAGAGTTTATATGGGGTTTCTTTATCCATTATAAAAGATCGTGGTGCACAATTTACTTCACACTTTTGGACGTCTTTTCAAAGGGGTCTTGGTACCAAAGTTCACCTTAGTACGGCCTTCGACCCTCAAACTGATGGCCAAGCCAAAAGGACAATTCAAACACTTGAAAATATGCTTAGGGCTTGTGTCTTGGATCTTAAGGGTAGTTGGGATGACCATCTTCCATTGATTGAGTTTGTCTACAACAATAGCTATCACTCTAGCATCGGTATGACTCTTTTTTAGGCTTTTTATGGGAGATGTTGTAGATCGCTGGTGGGTTGGTTTAATGTTGGAGAGATGGCTTTATTGGGTCCGTATCTGGTTATGGAGACTCTTGATAGAGTTAAGATGATTAGGGAAAGGTTGAGAATGGCCTAAAGTCATCAAAAATCCTATGTCAATGTAAGAAAGAAAGACGTAGAGTTCCAAGTGGGTGATTGGGTCTATTTGAAGGTTTCTCCAATGAAATGTGGTCCACTTTGGTAAAAAGGGAAAGTTGAACCCAAGGTATGTTGGTCCTTATGAGGTGATAGAAAGAGTTGGCAAGGTAGCTTATGAGCTTTGAAGTTTCCTAGTGAAATGAACATGGTCCATCAGGTATTCCATGTTTCTATATTGAGAAAATGTATTGGTAATCCTAATGCCATTGTGCCTCTTTATGTTGTGGATGTTATTGAGAATAACTTGACCTATGAAGAGGTTCCAGTTTGGATCTTTGATAGGCAAGTAAAGAGATAGAGGAATAAGGAGGTGACATCTGTTAAGGTCCTTTGGTGGAACCAACAAGTTGAAAGTGCTACATGGGAGGCCGAAGTGATTATGCAAAAGCGATATCCTTATCTTTTCCACTCCACTCAAGCCTAAGGTACTAATCCTAAGTCCTATATGTGATTTCAAGTCTTACATTTCATCCCCTATGTCATTCATATGCATGCATTTTTAAGTTGGTAAACTTATGATGATATGACACTTATGTTGAGAATGTGAAAATGATGTTTTACATGTTATGCTGCATTGGGGTTGATATGTTCATGATCAATCTTGTCTTATATGTCTCTTTTACATTTGGGGATGAATGATCCCAAGGAGGAGATATTGTAACGACCCCCAAAAGTGCCCCAAAGTATGCCTCGAGATGCCCAAAATTTTAATTTCCATATATCTAAAAATCTGTTTGTTATTTTGAAAATCCAACTTCATAATTGTGATCAGGGGGTCAAAATTAGGTGAAAAAAGGGTCCAACCCCGATTTAAGAGCGAAAGAATAGCAATTTTAATTTTTGAAAGTGCAAATTCCAGTGAGGTTTTCGCGTTGCCTCCGCGACGCTCCAAGGGTGCGCTCATATGTAATTCCTTCTCCTTGATGTAGAGAGGTGTACCTTCCTGGCAGTGTTTTTCTTGTGCAGTCCAATATTCTAAGTGTTGGTCCCAAATTTTTCCAAGCGTTTTTGTTATCATAAAAAAATGGCTTGCTTTGAAAGAAAATCAAAAATCAGTTTAAAACTCAATTAATTTGAGAAAACCAATTCTCTAAACTCGAAAGGAAAACAGAGTCGCCACTTATTTTGCGGATAATTAGGAAACCATAAAATATTTTAAAAGACCTAACAGAAAAATCTTTTAAAATCCAGAGATTAGGTTTGGGTTCACATTTCCACTTCGAGAAGGTTTTACGCACTCGAAATAGCTGCTAAATGTGGTTATCCGACGATTAGATAATTTGACTAACTTTTAATTTCACTTGAAAAAGATTGACTAATTACGAACTGATTAATTTTGAAAGACTTGAAAAGATTTTACAAAAAAAATTTAACTAGACGTCAACAAAACTGAAAGCAATTTTGACCAAACTTGAAAGATTGATTAAGTCTGAAAATTAAACTAAAAATGATAAAAATCACATTCTTATATTTATTTTTTTTATTTTTTATTTTCTATGCAAACGCTTCGTCAAAAATAAATAAATAAAGAAAGAAAGAAAGAAAGAGATTAGATAAAATGACATAAATAGTTTTGACAACGTTGGGGAATTTAATTAGATTGATAACCAAGCAAAATGTTAGCATCTAAACACATAAAAATACATAAACAAAATATTGTAAGAAGAGAGTTGACGTGGGCCTTTATCCCGTTGCGACTTTTGAGTCTTATCCTTATGCTGTTATGTATACTCATGTACAATAGCTTCTTTCTCCTAGGAATTGGGCAGACTCAAAGAAGAGGAAATTTGGGCCTCTATGGCCCAAGGAATGCAGAATGGTGAGTCCCAAAATGGGCTCGGAGCATCGTTCATGTAGAGAAACAAAATTAAGGATTAGTAAAGGATTCAAAGATATATCTAGGCAAGGTTAAGGAAGACACAAGCATAGAAAAATAAGGTTAAGGAAGACACAAGCATAGAAAAATAAATAAACTTGAGAATAACTAAAGCGTATGTTGCAGCAGAACATATCATCAACACAGATATCATTTCAGTCAGCAAAGAAAGTTTAGACAGTAGCTAAAAGAATCCTATGATGGAATCCCCCATGTAACATTTCAAACAATTTATAATGTAACAACCACAACATCAAGTTACAAGGAGAATCAAGCTAAACAAAAGCAAAGCAGAATGACAACATTTCTGAAGAAGCAGAATATCAGTCAACATTTTTTTTATTTTTATTTTTTTTTGATAATATAGCAGTAAACAAAGAGATACAACAAACAAGAGAGGGATACAGGTGGCCACATAACAAAAATAATCACTAGCTCATTCAACCAGATATGGGATGCGCACAATAAAATAGAGACAGTACAGCCTTTCTTCTTACTACTCAAAACATGCAGAGAGGACTCATTTCAAGATATTAAAATCAGAAGAAAACAACATAACAGTTTAGGATGACATTTCAAACGAACAGGACCACTTAAATTGACTTATCACAGTGAGACTGAAACATAATCTATGTATACTCAAGGCATCCTGATCTCATTAACTTAATAACGAGCTGATATTAAACAAAGCATGTAGTCATACCAATAACATATAAATGACCGCATCGGTGGACATTTATGACAGCTTATAACTTAGGACTTAAAGTTCGAGAGATAACAAAACGCAAATGAACTCAATAATAATGCTAATAATTGCGTTCATGATAGGAAGAATTAACAATTAACTTGAAGATCAAACTGCACCAGAAAACAATGGTCAAAATTATACAATAGCAACGTCCCTAAGATACCTGCTGTAGATTGATAAATCATCCACATTCCCAGGTCATTAGTTTAGAGCAGTAAAGAGAAGGAAGTGTTAACTAAACTTAAAGCTAGACCGACAAAACCAAACACTCTCATCTTTTAAACACACTGGAAATTCCAGCGCTTCTAAGACAAAGATATCAAACACACTCGTATCCATTTAAGTATCATAATCTCATCATCACAGCAACAAAACTAACTTCGATAGATCAAATGCAATTGAAGAAAGCATATACTGAAATAACAACCCTTCATCAGATTAGATTCAATTTATGATAATCTCAAATTTGTGAATCTTGTGACTAATACAGAGATAAAATTCGACTTAATTCATAAATAATGCAGCAACGATCAATACACTCAAAAGAAACATGAAAACTTCAGCACAACACAACTATCAGAACCTTACTCGATTAGTAGCAACAACACTATACCATCTTTCATCTCAACAGGGAATTCCAATCAAAACCAACAAAATGCCCACATGACAACTTTGATATAGCTTCACATATTAGAACGCAAAATATAAGACCCGAAAATGAACAGTGAGATTGGAGTATTACCTTTGCCAGGGCAGCGACTGGGATGACGAGCTTAACAATGAACTTTGACACCACCGAGATAGGAGTTGTAACAATTGATTTGAACTTTCAGATTTTTAATAATGAAAATTAATTGTGTATTGTTAGGGTTCTTGATCATTGATGGTCGTCGTTGTACTCGGGTGTTGTTTTTTTAACTCCTCCCTTTTTCAAATTGATGACTGAGATTAAATAGCTCCAAAATTAGGGCATGATTAGGAAGGTAACGGATAGATTCGACAAGAGGGGATGGGTTTTGAGCATCTTTTTAGGCACATGTAGAGAACAAAGAAATCATGGGGATGGTGCATTTGTCAGCCTTGGCAGAGAGATTGATCGTTGGTCGCCTAGTGGTGTACGCGTAGGAGAGAGAGACGGTGGATTGGAAAGTGAATGGGCATGAAGGAGATGAGAACGTTGAGGGGTGAGGGAGATGGACAGGTCGGCGGCGGGGTTTTGTGGTTTAGGTTTTCTGGTTTTTTTGAAGGAAAATGGGAGAAAAGGTGAAGAAGAAGAAGATGGTAAAAATGGGAATTTGGGGAGCGTGATAATTACGCGCCCGCTAATCATTTTTTTTAAAAAAAAATAATGCTATAAAAATCGTTAAAACAAAAATAAAGCTCGATGATTAATTTGACACCGTAGAGGATAAAAATTGGGTGTCAACAGTTGTCCCTTTCTTTGGATATGATCGATGAAAGAGATCGTGGACAAAAAAACT
>JAOTQJ010001575.1:0-18987 GCA_025642045.1 Solanum sejunctum | reverse complement strand
CATATTTGATTATGATGAGGTAATGGTTGGGGGGGGGGAGGGCAATGTAGGGAGAGACGAGGTGTATTTCATTGAGAAACTATATGATAGTTGAACTTTTTAAAGCATAATATTTTTCAACATGTTCAATTAGCATATCTCAATATAAAATACTTATAAATAATATTTTAATATTATCCGTACATCGCACAGGTACTAATACTAGTTATATCCATAAGTAATTCTCATCCATTATAAACTTAGGGCCTAAATTCAAGAATTCTCCATTCTAATGATCACATGAATTAAATGAATTAACAACATTAGAAGGGTTGTTGAACTTACCTTAATGATGGAAAAAACCTTAATAGGTTTAAAATTGCCTCTCTTAAGTTTAAGGATGAATATTTGGATATTAGGGCAAAATTAGTGTCAAGTTTGGATGAATTAAGCCGTATAATATAATTTTAGCATGCCAAGTTTAATGGTCAAAATGTCACAATTTAAACCTAGTTAACGGATTTTATTTTCACACAATCAATTCTTATAAGTTTCAGTCAATCAAAGTTTGCTATCAAGAAAGGAATAAGTCTTGGATATTAGGGGAAGTTAATCTCTTTTCATGTCCATCATCTATTTTTCCCTTATCAACTCTTTTAAGAAAGGCTTTTATAAGCATAAAGTGGAAGAATGAACAATGACCATAAGTAGAGTTTTAACTATCACATGTTGTAATTTTTGGGTGTTAAATTTAGCTACCAACAGACACAATTTAAATCTAGTTGAATCTTGTCTTTTCTTTTCTCCTCATAATATAAGAAAGCCTGTCATATTATTGCCTTTGCAAATTGACCTTAACAGCTAAAATGTTTAAAACATTTAGATTCATACTAGAACCACGACATTTCAATAAAGATTTCTTTTTGAATTCGTTCCGAGCCTCAATCAAGAATAGGTTTTAATTCAATCCTCAAAAATCAATAAAAAAAGGTAAATACCTTATAATACATCAAACCCCATTTGGTTGTTTATAGAGTAAATAAATATGCCATTTCACTGTATTTTCACCAGGGTCGCCTACCACATGAATATTTTGTATTGAGGCAATAGGTTGAAAAGAAAATTTTCCAATCTTTTCTTCCATATTAGGAGAAATACGATTAAATGAAGCTAACTCCAACCCCTTTGATAATATAAGATCGGTCTATACATCTAAATCGGAAAAGAATTATGAGAAAAAGTGATAGTGAGAAGCAAACTGAAAACTAAATCGTTGAAATTCTAAAAAAGGAGGTTTAGAATTAAGATATTCTTTAAAATTAATTATTTTTTGGACCCAAGAAATTAGTAAACTAAAAAAAGAAATGATAGGATACTTTTTGAAAACCCTCATGCCTTCTCTAAAGATAGAACTCTTGCTCTGAGTTTGATAATTTAGTGTTCTAGGCTTTTAGCTTTTAGTTAAACTTTCAACATCTAGTCTTGATCATATAAGTAAATTTAGGTCATACTATATGTATATTCTTTTCAATTGAAAAGCTTAAAAGCTATAAGGTCATAATCTAAACATAGTGAAATCTTCTATCATCTTTTATTAATGCTATAAATTTATTTATGTCATACTATATATTCTCTATGAGTTAAAAACTTTAACAGCCAAAAGGTCTTGATTTAAACCTAGTTGAATCTTCTATCATCTTTTATTGACTCTATATTATTAGCAAGTTAATAAGCTTGATAGGCAAAAGATTGCAAATAAAACCTAGTTGTATCTTTCATTTTAACCCTAGAAGAAAAGCTAGACTTCTACACCACTTAACTAATACACAAAATACAAAGGGAAAAAAAGAAAGAAAAAAGAATTGTAAGACAACAATATAAGAATCTTAACATAGGAAAAAATATATGCATATATAACTTTTTCTAAAAATATATACATATATAACTTTTTCTTTCTCTTTTATGATTCTTTGTTAATCCTATATACTTTAGAAACAAAAAAGATCTGGTATATGAAAAGAACAACCCCCAGAATATTAATTAGTTTTCTTTGTAAGAATTGAATCAAAACAATAAGAATAATAATAAACACAATATACATATACATATAGTGAACATACAAAAATTGATCATAGATTTAATAAGTGAATGAAATAACGATTTTGAGAAAGAAATAAAACACGATAGACTGACACTTCAAATAAGGACACATGAAAGGAAATGTTGACAATCTTATGACACAAATTAGACATAAAAAACAATAAAAGACACAATGGCTCAACATATACATATATACCAGACAATACTAATAAAAAAAGACGAAGATTCATCCTAGTTCCTTATAAATTATTGTTGTTCTGGTTTGGATCTTGTGCATTATTATCATCGAAAGATGAATCATCAAGTAACCAGTCAAACAACTCAGACAGTGCGGGACTCTGTGGAAAACCAGTAGAGTAGTTTTGGTGGTTATTCATTGAAACTGGTGAACCTATGTGGGGAATATTCATCGAAGGGTCCATTTGTGGAGATACTGGAGCCGACGTCAGAGGAGCCATCATAGGTTGTGGAACTGTTGGAGTTACCAGATCAAAAATTGATTCGGCAACATGACTAGAAGAGACAGAAGAAATGTTTGATAAAGTCGCAAAGGGACTCATTGATGTTGGATCCACAACAGGAACCAACATAGGAGTCGTTATCCCATGAAAGTTGGTCCCATCAGGAACGGTCAATGGTGCCACCAATATTGAAGCATTAGATGGGACCAACAGAGGAGCCACGGAGTTGGTTCCACCAGATTCTATCTGTCCAACAATGGGCTCAGAGGCATTTGATGTTGGATTCTCTTCATCAACCTTTGCTTTGGTCACTTCACATATCTTTTTGAGATTCTGATTGATCACATAACTTAGATCGTTAAGATCGTTAAGATGCATACCAACAGGAATATCTTTTCCATTCAAAAGTTCATACATCTTGTTTGTAAGCTCACTAACCCTATTTTCCTTCTTTACTTTCTGAAGTTTTTTCTTTATTCTCTTTATACTTTGCTTGGTAAACTCTTCTTGTGTGACCATTTTTTCCGATTTCTCGAACTCTGAAAACTCCCTAAACTTTGAACATGTGTTGATAGCATCATCATGATTCGGAAACACCTTAGGTTCATCATGGAATGGACTATAGATGATGACAACTAATTCAACGTCACAAAGGATGCTGAGTTCATGTATCTTATTCAGAAATCCTTTCAATCTTTTGAAGTATGAGATTTTTCTCTTACTGAAATTTTCAATAAAAGCAAGCTTTACTTTATTTCTTGTCATGGATAAAGAGGAGGAAGAGAAGAAAAAATGTGTTTATTTGGATATAGGAGATGAAATGGCTTCTTTTTTTTTTTCTTGGTTGTTGTTGTGTTTTTTTTGTGCCTAGGATCGATTCTTATTTATAAGGAAGGATTGATTTTTGAAAATTTTGAATTCTAGAATTCTTAATTATCATCCATATTATTTTTGTTATGAAAGTAAATGAGGATAATCATCTTGAAATATACGTAGTTTATGATTTGAGTCTTATGGTGCCGAATCATTTTGAGTCGAACTTTCTTTTTAGGAAAATAATTTCATGAAGAAAGTTTTTAAAAATCGTATATTTTTTTATTTTTGTATGCACAAAAGCAAAGCTTGAGACAAGTGAACATTTTAAATATTGGTTAAGAATTTTGAAATTTCAATGCTGACAATATTTTAATAAGCATAAAACCATTCTATATAGTGGTTAATTTAATCAAATATAAATATTTATATTAAATGGTGATATATATGTATGATTATTTAATTATAGTCGTCATAGTTCTCATAGAAACACATTGTTATTTTTTCCAATTGTGGGAGAAATTATATTTGGCAGAAATTTTACGATTCTTTCAAAAATATTGAAAATTAAATCCTTCTTAAATTTATTTCTGTTATTGTCTGATACTCACCAATTAGTCACTTCACCACATTGAAAAATTTTCCTAATTAATATGTTTATTTTTTTTAATTCATTTTAAGAAAAGTATTCAAGTAGAAGATGAGTTAGTTGTAGATAATTATTTAGGATTATCTGATCTTTTCAAATTAATGTCTATCTATATTAGCCAAATTAAAGTGAAAGAAAGAACAACAAATTTATTGAGTTTAGGCCATATATTATAATTTTGACACGTTAAATTCAATGATTAAAAAGTCACAATAAAATAAACATGCTACTTCACTATAATTTTTATCAGGGACAACGTCTATCATAAGATTTTTTTTTTAATGGGGCAATAGCTTGTAAAGAGAAATCATCTCCAGAGAAAGATATTTTTTTATCAGGAGATTTCACTATAATATTTATCAGGGACAACCCTTATCATAAGAATATTTTTTTTACTGCAACAATAATTTGTAAAGACAATGTAATACCTGATAAAATTATGAAAATACCCCTAGAGGAGGGACGTGCGCATAACATGGCTTCCCATGCTTTATTTTCAAATCCGAGACTGAATTTATAATCAACATGAAAAAATGAGTGGAAAGATGGCTTTGTTTGAATTTTAGAGCAATCGGATTGAAAAATAATTTTTTGATCCAAAAGCCGAGACAATGTCTGTGCACGTCAGGGTCGCGATGCGCCCTGAACACAAACTTACACTTTATTATTTTAATTGTTCAACAGGATTTAGAAAAACTCGTTCGGAGGATTTTTGGAAGAAAATACATTGGTCTGCGCTCGAGGCGCATCGCAGACCTATGTAAATTTCGAGGCGAATTTTCCTTTATTTCATGGGGGTTATTTCAGACCTTTTACAACTCCTCCTAAGTTTAATAAACGAGTATAAGAGATCTTTTACATCAAACCAAGTCACAAGAATCTCTACCAACTAAGTTTTCATATGAGTAGATAGAAGGGTCAACTTCAAATGACCATATCTCCTAAAGTACAATGAGTTTGTGACCCATAATATATCAAATCAAAGCTATTTAAATTAGATTTCCAACGCATCTAATTTCGTCTTAATCAAAGTTCAGAATAGAAAGTTATGGTCATTTTAGTGAAGACGTGCAGAGTTGTCTGAAGGTCCATGACAGCTCCACGTCGCGGACCTAATGCGGACCCTTACTAGATAAGGTAATGACATTTATTTCTTATTATTTTGAGGGTACTTTCATCCTAAAACCTTTGGGGGTCTATTTAAGGTCCTAAAATGCGTAAAACGTCAGTTTTCATAGTTAAATACCCTCTCCTTCACTCCTAAACATAAACGCTCAAGAATCACCAAAAAAGTCATCAAGTTAGGATTAGCTTTCAAGATTCATCCTCAAGGTAAGTTATTCTTCATGAACTTTAATCTACCCAACCCAAATTTCTTCATTTATTCATCAATCTGAGTTACTGGAAATTGATACGAAGCCTTATTTTACTAGTCATAGACCATCTTACGAGTCGTCGACCACCTCTCATGAACAAAGGGATTAGAATTTAAACTCACTAGAGTTTGTCATGAAACCCCTCTCTACGAGTCATAAACTCCTCTCATAAATTTGCTTCTGTAGCTTTTCTTAGATTTTCTCCTAGCATCTCCTGCACATCCACTCCAAACCAGGTAGAAAAATTAGGGGGGGTGTTACATTATCTTCCCCTTGGAATTATTCATCCTAGAATGAAGAGAAAACTAAGGAATTGGGTTAAGGCACGAATATTCCTATGAACTCTAATAATCAACCTGCTCTGAACTCACTGATGCAGTCAAACAAGTACAACAATCAAACAGTCAACAATTCACATTGATCTTAACTCGAACTCTATTGTCTATCATATGAAGAATGTAAAGGAGGACTCAAGGAATGAAAATTCAAGAATTTAGAGGTAAATAATTACCATCAACTCTCTCATTATCAGCAGATAGGAACAAATGAGGATATTTGGCCTTCATGTCCTTTTTTGCCTCCCAAGTAACTTCTTCTATAAATTGGTTCCTCCACAATACTTTGACAGACGCCACCTCTTTGATCCCCAACTTGTTAACTTGATGATCAATGATTTGAACAGGGATCTCCTCATAGCTCATACTGTCGTTCACCCAATACTCTCAACAGGCATAACGAATTTTGGATCTCCCAAATACTTCTTGAGCATGAAAATGTGAAAGACTAGGTAAATGGCCTCTAACTCTGATGATAGCTCCAACTCATATGTGAAATTATCCACTTTCTTTATGATTTGATAAGGGCCAATGTTACTCAGACTCAATTTTCCTTTCTTTCCAAATCTCATCACTTCCTTCATATGCGACACTTTCAAATACGCCCAATCCTCAAACTCTAAGTCCCTTCTTCTAACATCTGTGTAAGATTTCTTTCAACTTTATGCAGTCCTCAACCTTTCTCGAATAATCTTCACCTTCTCCATAGCATGGTGAACCAAGTATGGTCAATCAACTCTGCTTCGCCAACCTCAAATCATCCAATAAGCGGCCTACACCTCCTCCATATAGGGCAATCTGAATGCTCGAATAGAAGCTATTATTGTAGGCAAATTTAATCAAAGGCAAGTGGTCATCTCAATTACCCTTTAAGTTAATGGAACAAACTCTCAACATATCCTCCAAGGTCTGAATTGTGCGCTTTATCTAGCTATCGATTTGTGGGTGAAAAACAATGCTAAGGTGCATATTTATACCCAAATTGTTTAGAAAAAAATCTCCAAAACTGGTCAGTGAATTGGGCTCATCTATCTAAGATGATAGATAAAGAGACCCCATGCAATCTAATAATCTCTTTTATATTGAGTCGGGCATAATCTTTTGCAGTGTCAATCGTCTTGACTGCTAAGAAGTATACAAACTTAGTTATCCGATCAACTATCACCCAAATTAAATCATGCTATTTGGGGGACCTCGATAAATTAATGACAAAGTCCATGTTAATCATCTCTCATTTATGTTTTAGAATCTCGATGTTCTGGGCTATTCGAAATTGCCTTTGGTACTCAACTTTGACTTGTTGGAAATTTGAGCACTTGGAAACAAACTCAACAATATCTCTCTTCATTCTACTCTACCAATAGACTTCCTCAAGTCATGATACATTTTAGTCGACCCTGGATGGATGGAATATCTAGAACAGTGTGCCTCTGCCATGATCTTTTCTGTAATATCATTAACATTGGGAACACATAATCTGCCTTGATACCTCAATACTCCATCTCCCTCTTTGGCGAAAGCCATTAACTTTTGCTTTTGCACATCCTCATTTAGTTGCAATAAGATAGGATCTTGATCTGTTTTTCCTTCACCTCCATGACTAGATATGATTCCGACCTATTTTGCACAAGAACTCCTCCTTCGCTTGATTTGTCTAATTAGACTCTCAATCATGTCAGTCTGTGGACTTCTTTGGCTAACTCTCTCTTCTCCTCCTCTCCATGGATGGTACTTCCCATGGACAACTTGCTAATAGCATCATCAACCATATTAGCTTTACCTGGGTGGTAGAGGATAGTCATATTATAGTCCTTAAGTAACTCAAGTCATCCTATCTTTCTTAAGTTAAGCTCCTTCTGGGTGAAGACGTATTGTAGGCTCTTGTGCTCTGTGAATATATCAACATATGCTCTATATAGGTAGTAGCTCCATAGTTTGAGAGCAAACACCACTACTGCCAATTTTAAGTCATGAGTGAGATAATTTTTCTCATGCACCTTAAGCTTTCTAGAAGCATAAGCAATGATATTTCCCTTTTGTACCAACACACATTCCAATGCCACTCTCGAAGCATCACAGTAGATAACAAATCCATCCGTTCCATTAGACAAGGTCAACATGTTGCAGTGGTTAACCTCGTCTTCAATTCTTGAAAATTCCTCTCACACTCATCAGACCATTGAAACTTGACCTTTTTCTGAGTCAATTTGGTCAACGGTGCAGATATGGAAGAAAACCCTTCAACAAACCTCCGTTAATAGCTAGTCAATCCTAGAAATCTTCTTATATCGATTGGTAAGGTTGGCCTAGGCCAATTCTTAACTGGCTCAATCTTTTGAGTATCCACTTGAATTCCATCTCTAGAAATCACATGACCTAAGAAAGCCACAGATTTGAGCCAAAATTCGCACTTAGAAATCTTTACATATAACTCATTGTCTCGGAGAGTCTACAAAGCTATTCTAAGGTGATTTACATGTTTCTACTCATACCTGGAATACACCAAAATATCATGAATAAATATAATCACAAATATGTCCAAATATTATCTGAATACTTTGTACATCAAGTCCATAAAAGTTGCGGGTGAATTTGTCAACCCAAATGACATCAGCAAGAACTCAAAGTAACTATATTGAGTTTAAAAAGCCATCTTCGAGATGTCACATTCTCTCACTTTCAATTGATGATAGCCTGATCTAAAGTCTATTTTAGGGAAAACAGTAGCACCCTAAAGTTGGTCGAACAAATCATCAATCCTCGAAAGGAGATATTTATTCTTAGTAATCACTTATTCGATTGGTAATAATCAATATATATCCTTAAGGAACCATCCTTCTTTTGCATGAACAAGATCGGACCACCCCATGTAGAGACACTCGACCTTATGAATCCTTTCCCTAACAACTTCTTCAAC
Source organism: Solanum sejunctum (assembly GCA_025642045.1). Classification (NCBI taxonomy): domain Eukaryota; kingdom Viridiplantae; phylum Streptophyta; class Magnoliopsida; order Solanales; family Solanaceae; genus Solanum; species Solanum sejunctum. The sequence continues at coordinate 10,357 of JAOTQJ010001575.1, read as the reverse complement.
TACTCCTTTAACTCTTTCAACCCCACAGGGGCCATCCTATATGGCGAAATAGAGATAGGCTAGGTGTCAGGAAGTACATTAATTCCGAAGTCAATCTCTCTATCAGGAGGAACTCTGGGTAAATCCTCAGGAAGCACATCAAGAAACTCGCTTACAATCGGGACAGACTCAAGAGTAGGGGGCTCAACTTCATTAGACTTAACTCGCACGAGGTGGTAAATACATCCTTTAGAGATAAGTTTTCAGGCTTTGAGGTAAGAAATAAACTTACCCTTTAATGCAACCGAATCTCCTTTCCGCTCAGTAATAGGCTCATGCGAAAACAGACATTTGACTATTTGAGTTGTCAATTAACAAAGGCATAGCATGCGTAAAGCCAGTCCGTACCAAGGATCACATTGAAATCAACCATCTCCAACTCAATTAGGTCAATATGAGTATCCCATGATAAATAAACACCACACTTTATAGATTCTCTCAGCTCGAGTGAACTCACTAACAAAAGTAGAAATAGAAAATAGCTTAAGCAAACCTCATGAAGAATCTCAAATTTACTCGCCACATATAGCTTCACAAAGGAACAAGTTGCACCCAGATCAAGTAAACCATACCAAGGAAAAGGTAAAGTCTTGAATCATACCTATCACAACATCTGGTGTAACCTCTTGGTCCTATCGGTTCCCTATCGCATACAGATAATTTGTCCCACCGCCTGCCTCTGGTGCAACATCTCTCTGATGATCCCTCGCTGGTGGTGCTGTGGTAGAAGTCTGGTCCTTGTTGCTCCACATCGGACAATCTCCCTAAAAATGGTCCAGCTGACCATACTTGTATCAACCATTTCCTCCATCTTTATACTCTCCCAGATGCATCCTACAGCACCTCCCACAAGGTGGCTTCCCTCTAAAGCCAAGGGTCGCACTTGCTTGAGACTGTGCACCTTGTACCTTAAAGTTTGGCTGACCTTGGGACCTCTGATCATATCTCTGGCTCAGGGATGGAGCATTAGCTGAAGATAGTGCATAGCTAGAGGACTTCTTCTGGAAATAAAACTTATCTCCTTTACCCTACTGAGTCTAGGTAGGATCAGGCCCTACTGATATGGCATTCTTACTCAGGTACTCTTCTTTGTCCTTCTTCTTATCTTTCTCAGTCTGCTGGGTATAAATCATTATTCTGGACATATTTATACCAGGAATCAACAATGCCACCTTGCACTCTCTCTTCACCTATCTACCCAATACTAATACAAACTTACTCATCCTCACCCTCATATTCGGGATCATCTCTGGGGTATAACTGGATAGTTGGATGAACTTTAGGATATACTCTTAAACAATTATCCCTTCTTGTTTCACGTTCATAAACTCATCAACCTTCATCTCTATCAACTCCTGAGGGAAGAAGTGATCAAGGACTCTCGAACTCATCCTATATAGCAGACTCAACATCCATACCTCGACTCTCTTTCTACTTATTGGACCAAACATTAGCCATATCTTTGAACTAATAGCAATCAAGCTCAACTCCCTCTATTTCAGTTGCATCATAGTCTTCAGCACTTTCCACATCTCATCAATAAAGTTCTTAGGGTCCTCTTTAACCTTGGACCTGGTGAAAACAGGTGGGTTCATTCTCAGAAATCTCTCAATCTGGATGCAAGCTCTCATGAGAACTAGAACTAGGAGTCTCTGAACCCTGATTCCTGCTCTAGGCAACTACCAACTATGTGAGCATGGCAATAGCTCCTCTGAAGTCAGCCTCAGTAGTAGGAGCACATAGAGCAGTGGGTCGTATAGGGACACTAGCAGTTCCGGCCAGTTGACCTCAGCCTCTCATCTCTATTAAAGTAGGTACCTTTGAAGTAAGGTTCTCAACATTGCTAGCCGAGGCATTTCTCTGGGTCATGGTATATCTTGGAGGCATGATCTAAAATCGCATAGCGCATTAGTTAGAAGAGAATTTTATAGAGTTTTCAACTCTATCACACGAACTTAGAATACCAAAGAAATGGGTAACAACTCCTAATGTCCTATAGCCTCTCGCTTATGAAGTATGATGCACAACACACACATAAAGAAGACTCTACTAGATATGGCTACATAGAGTCCCTAGGACTCTTGAACTTTGTGCTATAATATTTGAACTATCTAGTTTTGATGTATACTTAGACAACATAAGTCACACAATTTTGCATTTGGTTCTATTATTTTGTTCGTTTCAACCATGAACACTTACTGGTTCATAAGTGCATAAAGAACTAGCCTTATTAGATTCTCCTTGAAGCGGCTTACACTTCATATTTACATGGGTGATTTCTAAATGTGTTATCCTATAGAAATACTATTTGATATACCCTGTATCAAACTTAGAAAACAATAAAAGGTCATAATACCTTATCCTTGTTATTGAACATTGTCTCATCATGAGAATGAACCTTATAAAATTTTTTACAATGTTGAATCATCATCAATGACTTTATTTGATCTCCTTGAACCTAGATCTTGGGATCTCCTGTCTTCTAGGTAGAGTTACCGCCATAATAATTTATCCTCGGCCATAGTCCTATTTCTCTTTGATAATCTCTCAACTCCCGCTCTAGTTAGGCCTATTATAAGTGGATCCGACATAGTCAATTATGATAATTCCACTAGAGAATAATTGTCTTACAGTAATGTGTTTTCGATATATGTAACGAGACTTAGCGTTATACATAATGCTCCTAGCTCTTTCTATTATCACTTGACTATCACAAATTTATGCATATATGAGCCATTAGTTTGAGCCAATATAGAATGTCTTCTAAGAAATTTCAAAGTCATTCAGCTTCTTCACTAGTCTTATCTAAGGATATGAACTTAGCCTCCATTGTAGATTGAGCTATCCATGTTTGTTTGGATGATTTCCATGATATTGCTCCTTCGTTAATAGTAAAGACATATCCACTTGTGGACTTAGTTTCAATTGACTCAATAGTCCAGTTTGTATCACTATATCCTTCAACAACTGTTGGATACTTGATATAATGCAAAGCAAATTTTTGAGTGTGTCCTAAATACCCCTAAAACTCATTTCATTGTCATCCAATGATTTTGGTTGGGATTACTTGTGTACTGACTCATTTACTTAGAGCATAAGCTATATCTGGTCTCGTACAGTTCATGATATACATCAAACTTCCCAACACTCTGGCATAACACAATTGAGGCTTACTTTCACCTCTATTCTTACTAAGATCAAGGTTCAAATCATTTAGGGTTTTTTCACTTTTATAGTTTAAGTACTTGAATTTTTCTAGTACCATTCGGATATAATGAGATTGCGAGAATGCTAGACCTTGAGGAGTTTTGCGAATTTAAATCCCTAATGTCAAGTCAACAACTACTAGGTCTTCCATATCAAACTTGCTAGCAAGCATGTGTTTAGTAGCATTTAAGTTAGCGATCTTGTTACTCATTATTAACATATCATCCACATATAAGCCAATAATGACTATTTTATTTGGAGTCTTCTTGATGTAAATGCATTTGTCACACTTAATTAATTTTAAAATTATTTGATAATATTTTATAGTAAAAGTTTGCATGCCATTGTTGTTGGGGCCCATGCAGCACTGTGAGCTATAAAATTTAGGAGGAATAAATAAAGCAAAACAGACACTAGAAAATTTAACGTGATTCACCCAAAACTTTTAGGTTACGTCCACAAATCAACACTTCTACTATATTCCTTCAATAATTACAAATAGTAGGCACAAGTATATAATTTCTTCTACTATTATAAATAGTAGGCTCTCACACAAAAATATCAAAATAGTGGACACACAATTTCTTTTAGGAAAAAATATTTTCTAAGCACACACTCTAATTTTTTTTTACACATTATTTTATTTTATAGTCTATGGTATACCTCACAGAAGAAAAAAAAAATTCTCTATGCCTCTTTATTTTTCTCTCTTCCTAAATGATTAAATGAAGGAGCTAAGATGCTCCTTTTATAGGCAAAACTTTTGCCTGCAACTTTCAACAAATTAGGCAGCAAAATTTGGCCAAAGTTGGTGGCCGACTTTGCATGTGGGAATGGCAACCAAATTTGACCAAAGTTGATGGCCAACTTTGCATGTGGGCCCTCTATTTAGAGGGACCCACTTAACAATTCTCCCCCTCCCGACAAATGGAGGGCTCTATCAATCCTACAGCTGATCAACAATACTCGAACTTCTCTCCTGGTAGAATCTTTATCATCATATCAGATCCATTTTTATCGGTATGGATCTTTTGAAGTTGTAGTAGCTTCTTCTCCAATGCATCAATTATCCAACGATATCTTACATCGATATGCTTGGATTTTGCATGAAAGGAGGCATTCTTGCAAAGATTGATGGCACTTTGATTGTCACAGAACATCTCAAACTTATTTTGGTTGACATTAAGTTCTTTAAGAAATTTCTTCATCCATAACAACTCTTTTCAAGCTTTTGTTGCTGCTTTAAATTTTGCTTCTGTAGAAGATAATGCAATACACTTTTGCAATTTTGACTACCAAGACACAACTCCCCCTACAAATATAATTAGATATCCTGATGTAGACTTTATTGAGTCAATATCGCCAGCTAAATCTGCATCTGTGTATCCAACTAACACTGATTCTTTCTCTCCAAAACATAAGCATATTTTGGATGTACCTTGAAGATACCTGAGAATCCATTTAACAGCTTCCCAATGTTCCTTTCTAAGATTTGAAAGGAAACTACTCACTACTCCAACTGAGTGAGCAATATCTGATTGTGTACACACCATGGCATACATCAAACACCCAATTATTGAGGCATATGGTATTCTAACCATTTATTTCTTCTCCTTGTCAGTAGAAGGGCACATACTGGAACTTAATTTAAAGTGATTAGCAAGTGGACAACTAACTGTTTTAGCCTTCTCTATATTGAAGCTATGAAGTACTTTTTCAATGTACTTCTCTTGAGATAACTAAAGCTTCCTGGCTCTTCTATCTCTTGTAATTCTCATGCCAAAAATTTATTTTGCTCATTCTAAGTCTTTCATCGCAAAAGACTTACTCAATTGTACATTTAGACTGTTGATTCTAGAAATATTTTTTCCAATGATCATCATATCATCTACATAGAGTAGAAGGATAATAAAATCATCTTCAGAGAATTTATTGATAAACACACATAGATCTGCAGTAGTTTTCTTGAAGCCTTGCTCTTGTATAACAGATTCAAACTTCTTATACCATTGTCTTGGTTCCTGTTTTAAGCCATATAAACTTTTCGTCAATCTGCAAATATAATCCTCTTTTTCCTTCACTTTGAAATCCTCTGGTTGTTCCATGTAAATTTCTTCTTCTAAATCTCCATGAAGAAAAACAGTTTTCAAATCCATTTGCTCAATTTTCAAATTGAGACTTGCAGCTGGCCCTAGCACAATACAAATGGATATTATTCTCACAACAGGTAAAAATATCTCATCAAAATTAATGCCCTTTTTTTGACTGAAACCTTTAACAACCAATCTCACTTTAAAGCGTGATGGACTCCATGTTCTTCATGTTTATTTTGAACACCATTTATTCTTCAACGCTCTTTTACCATTAGGCAACTTCACAAGATCAAACTTTTTATTCTCATGCAAGGATTTCATTTTGTCTTGCATGGTTTTCATCTATTTTTTCTTATTTTCATCGTCTATTGCCTCACTGAAGCTTTCCGATTCTCCCCCATTAGTCAGTGTAATCCACTGATCAATTGGGTACCTAGTAGAAAGCTGCACATTTCTACTAAGTCTTGTTAAGGGTACTGGAGAGTCTCCAGCTATTGGTAGTTAAGTGTGACCACCATTAACATTCTCTTCTTCTAGTTCATCTTCCTGGGAATACCTTCATCATCTGTATCTTGCGGATAATCATCATGAATCACATCTTCAACTTGAGTCAGTACTTCTATTAGAGAATTCAACCTAAAGCTTGTTGAATCATCTATAGGAGTAAAGCCTTCTTTGTCTGCTTTATTTATATCCTTAATAATTTGATTTTTAGTAAAGACAACATCTCGACTCCTAATCAGCTTCTTGTGCACTGGATCAATAGAACCTATAGCCAAATTCATCTTAACCATAGCTAATAAATATACATTGTCGTGTTTTGACATCAAGCTTTTGCCTTTCATCCTTTGCAACATGAATAAAAGCTTTGCACCCAAATACTCATAAATGTTTGTAAGAAACATTCTTGTGTGACCAAATTTTCTCCGGAATTTCATATTGAGGTGGAGCACAAGGTGAGCGATTAGCATATACACTATTGTAAGTAGTGTTTCACCCCAAAAAAGTTTATCTAGCTTTGAATGAAAGTGTAAACACCTTATTTTTTCTATTAAAGTTTGATTCATCCTCTCAGCTAAACTATTTAACTGTGGTGTCTTTGGAGGTGTCCTTTGATATCTAATACCATGCTTTTTATAATAAGTATTAAATGATTCAATATACTTTCTGCCATTGTCTGTACGAATACACTTAATATTCTTCCCAGTTTCTCTCTCAACTGAGGCATGAAATTGTTCGAAGATTTCTAGTACTTGATCCTTAAACTTAATGATATAAGCCCTGGTCTTCCTCGAATGGTCATCGATGAAGGTTACAAAATATCTGGCTCTACCAAGTGACTTCGGTAGTAGACCACACACGTCAGAGTGAATCAGATCTAAAACATTCTTCCTTCTAGAAAATGGAGAACTATGGAAAGAGACTCTGCTCTATTTTCTAGCTAGACAATCTTCGGATTTTTTCAATGATATCTGATCTAAATTAGTTAGAACTTTATCTTTTACCAATTTAGACATTTCCTTTTCACCAGCATGGCAAAGTCTTTTATGCCATAAATGTGCGATATTTTCATTTGTCACATTTACAGATTCATCAAAGACCTTTGCTTGCATTACATACAGTTTTGAAAGTTTGTATCCTTTTAATGATCAGAGAGTTATGGTAAGTTTCCATTTTCCATTTTTAAAATTGTTTTGGAAACCTTCATCATCAAGCTTGCCTATAGACATTAAATTTAGGCGCATGTTGGGAATGTGCCTTACATCTTTTAGAAGAAGTTTCATGCAATTATCCTTTTACAAATAGACATCTCCCTTGCTAATAACTTTTGACAAGTTTCCATTTCTCATCTTTACAACACATAGTCTCCATGTGTGTAAGATGAGATGAGATTTTTGTGTGGTGTGCCGTGAATGGTTGCACCACTATCAATTACCCAACTTGTCTCTTGAGTTAATTGACTAACAATCTCACTGTCACAACTACTGTTGAACTTGTCAACAAGATGTCCTTGTTCATCATCATCATTTGTCTTTCCTCCTGGTCTCTATTATTTTGCTAATCACTCTTGAATTTTTGACAAAATTGTTTGATGTGACTTGTTTTTTTGCAGTATAAATGGCACTCGACATTTGCATATTTGTTTGACTTTTCTCGACTCTTGTCGCTGGAGCTTGAACCCTTCACTTGACTTCTCCCCCTCTTTTCAGTAATTAGAATTTTTGATTCTGAGAAAGAAGTTGAACCTTGAGATCTACGTCTCATTTCTTCATTTAAATACTGCTCTTAACAACTTTCATGCTTACTACACCATTTAGTGCAGTATTTGTTAAAGAAACTTTCAAAGTTTTTCATGACTTTGGTAAAGAAGCTAAAATCATAAGAGCAATTATCTCATCATTAAACTTTATGCCCATTGTCGATAGTTGGTCCACCATTCCTTATATGTTATTTAGGTGATCAGCTACAGAAGTGTTTTATTGATATTTTACTTTCACGAACTGGATTAAGTAAAATAATTTGTTATTTCCTGTCTTTGAAGCATACAACTACTCCAGCTTGTTCCCCAGTGTTCTGGCGTGAGTTTTGTTACAAATATGATTGTAAACATTGTTATCAATAAAGTATCGAATATATATAGAAACTCGTTCATGCTCAAACACCCACTCATCTTTGGACATCCCTTCTGGTTTGACGGTAGAGAATACCGGTAAGTGCATCTTCGAAATCATGAGAAGATCCTTCATTTTGCTTTTCCAGATACAATAGTTTGAACCATTCAAGTTGGTCATTTTACTTATCTTTACCTCCATTGCCATGAACCTAGACCTGTCTCTGATACCACTTGTTGGGGCCCATGCAGCGGAGTGAGCAATAAAATTTAGGAGGAATAAATGAAGCAAAATAGACACTAAAAAATTTAACGTGGTTCACTAAAAATTTTTGGGCTACGTTCACAAATCAACACTTCTATTATACTCCTTCTATCATTACAAATAATAGGTACAAGTATACAATTTCTTCTACTATTATAAATAGTAGACTCTCAGAGAAAAATACCAAAAATAGTGGACACACTATTTCTTTTAGAAAAAAATATTTCCTACGCACACTCTATTTTTTCTTCACAGATTATTTTAGTTTATAGTCTATGGTATACCTCACACAAGAAAAAAAATTCTCTATGGCTCTCTATTTTCTCTCTTTAGGAATGATTAAATTAAGGAGCTAAGGTGCTCTTTTTATAGGCAAAACTTTGCCTGCAACTTTCAACAAAGTAGGCAGTCAAATTTGGCCAAAGTTGGTGGTCAACTTTGCATGTGGGAATGGCAACCAAATTCGATCAAAGTTGGTGGCCAACTTTGCATGTGGGCCCTCCATTTGGAAGGACCCACTTAACAATTGTTTGGGTGCTTGTTTTAGTCCATACAATGACTTAACAAGTCTGCACACTTTCTTTTTATTTCTATGAATTATGAACCCTTTTGGTTGTTCCATATAGATTTCTTCCTCTAAATCTCCATTTAAGAAGGCTGTTTTGACATCTATTTGAGGAATTTCTAAATTGTACATCGCTTATTAATGTTTAAATTGACATGAGTTTAGGTATTGGTGAGTACGTATCAACGTAATCAAGACCTTCACGTTGCCTAAATTCTTTAACAACGAGCCTCTCTTTAAATTTATCAATAGTGTCATCAATTTTTATTTTTATTTTAAAAATTCATTTGAACCCTTAGGACTTATATTCAGGAGAAAGATCAATCAATTTTCATTTATGATTATTTATTATGGATTTGATCTCACTATTGACTGCATCTTTTCAATTATGCTTCTGAAGAAGTCATCGCTTCAAGGCTCATTTTCTAATAAAAATATTGCAAAATCTAATCTAAAAGAAGTAGATATCCTTTGACGTTTACCATGCCTTGAATTTTTCTCATTATGTTCACTCTTTTTTATTTCTTCTCGAGAACATTTTGTTCCATCATGAGATAATTTATATTCTTTCTTATACGGATATATTGTTTCAAAGAATTCAGCATTATCTGATTCAATTACTTTATTAATATGAATGTTAGAATTTTCTAATCTATGCATGAGAAATCAATATGTTTTACTATTCATAGCATAGAATACCAATCAATTATCTTTGGTCCTATTTTTTATCTTTTTAGGTTTAGGATTCTGGATCTTAGCCAAATATCTCTACACTTTCAAATATTCAAGGTTGAGCTTTCTCTTTTTTCACTTTTTGTATGGAATAGATTGTGTTTTACTATGGGGAACTCGATTGAGTATACGATTAGCTGTAAAGATAGCTCCCCCCTCCCAAATCTTGGGGGAAATCAAAACTAACTATTATGGCATTCATTATCTTCTTAAGTGTTCTATTTTCCCTATCCGCAGTTTCATTGGATTGTGGTGAGTAAGGGGCTGTTGTTTGATGAATAATGCCATATTTCAAATGCATTTTCTCAAAAGGAGATTCATATTTGCCACTACTTTCACTCTTTATCATTTTGATCTTTTTGTTCAGCTGTGTTTCAACTTTAATTTTATATTGTTTGAATACTTTAATTGTCTCACCTTTACTACTAAGTAAATATACATAGTAGTATCTAGTACAATCATCAATAAAAATTATAAAATACTTTTTCTATCATGAGTTGGTGTTGATTTAATATCATAAATGTTAGTGTGAATCACGTCTAAGGGAATGAAATTTCTTTTAAAAATTTTGTAAGGATGTTTAGCATACTTAGATTCAACACAAACTTTACAATTGACATGTCCCAGATATTTTTGTCATAACCAGTTTGACTCAAGCAAGTAAGAACAATATAAGAAAAATGAGTTTGGAAAGACCCTCCATGAGGTAATCTTTTTTCTACAAATATTTTGTTCTTATTACACTGTCACAGCCCAACCCTGGGGCCCTGACTCGTGCCGACTAGGCACTTAAACCAATATTAACTCGCAAAACCACAACTTAAAGTCTAAGAATTCTACCAAAA
>JAOTQJ010001564.1:0-18989 GCA_025642045.1 Solanum sejunctum | reverse complement strand
ACTGGAAGGTCACTTGGGAAGACATCAAGAAACTCATTTACAATCGGGACTAACTCAATGGGAAGGACATTATACTCCACATTCGTAACCCTCACAAGATGGTAAGGAGACCCTTTAGAGATTAACTCATGGGCTTTAATGTAAGAGATGAATCTACCCTTGACCACCACATCTTTACTTTTCCACTCAAGGACGAGTTCATTATGAAATTAGAATTTGACCCTACAGGTTGTACAATCAATAGAAGCATAGTAGGCATGCAACAAATCCATCCCAAGAATGACATCCAAATCAATAATGTCTAATTCAAGAAGATCGAAAGGCAACACTTTATGCAAACTGCAAATAGAACAACTTTATAAACTTTTCTAGCAACAATAGATGTACCAATAGGAGTAGATACTTTGTATGAATCATGCAACAACTCAGGGTCAACATGGAACTTTTGGGCAACAAAAGGGGTGACAAAAGAAAGAGTGTCACCTGGATCAACTAACGTATATACATCAAAGACAATGATTTTTAACATACTAGTAACAACATCGGGAACCTCACCAACCCCTTGCCTCCCATGTAGAGCATAAAATCAATTGTGCCTTGGGGGACCACCTTGATGACCAACCCTACCTAATGGAACTGCATTTGCACCCCGACCGTTGCCATGGTATCTTGGAAAATCCACCTTTTTGTGATAAAGCTCGCCATATTCGAAGCATGCATTAGTAACTCTAAAGCATGGGCCCCTATGACCCCCTCTACATTTAGGACATACATCAATAAGAGCCACACCACCAACACCTTGAGGCTAGGGAGCTCAATGGCAAACCCCCTATTAGTAGCATGAGAAGATCCTTGGTCTTGATGGAATCGGTCACCCTTTTGGAACCCTCAAGATAGTCCCGCTTAGCCTCATGACCCCTTCTCTTCCCCCAACTTTTCTTCATCCATTTATTGAGCATATGTCATCAATTGGGACAAGTCCATGTCACTAGTTAGCAAAGCAGACCGGCATTCATCACTCACCAAGTCAGAGACCCCTATCATAAACTTGTTCATCCTAGATCTAGGATCGGCCACCAAATGAGAAACATACTTTGAAAGTTGATTGAACTTGAGGGCATACTCCATCACACTCATGGAGCCTTGTTGCAAATTCATAAACTCTACCAACTTAGCATCCCTAAGCTCAAGAGGGAAGAAACGATTAAGGAAGCCAATTTGTACTCCTCCAAAGCACCACATCACTAATTCCCTTCCTATCCTTCCATTGGTCATGCCATATTTGGTCTATCCCTTTGAGTTAGTAAGCTGCCAACTCTGCCTTTTCATTCGCCCCAACACCTATGATTTTCAAAATCTTGCAAGCCTCATCAATGAACTCTTAAGGATCTTCATCCACTTTTTACCCATGGAACACTAGAGGATTCATCCTCATGAAGTCCCTTAGCCTAGATCCTAAGGTAGAAGCATGAGGGGATTGGGCCCCTTGATTTCACTTGGTTGGCCACAACTTGGGCAAGCATAGTGAGAGTATCCTGGAGTTCACCATTGGTAAGTTGCTCCTTAGGAGTTCTGGCCCTCCTTCTGTGAGTGTTAAGCATGATCTAGAATAGCAAAGAACAATCTTTCAGGGGAAAAAACTTACCACAACTCTATAGCATGACTTAAAACATGAAGAAGGGAAACATTTCCTAAAATGCCTCATAGCCTCCTGCTCATAGGTCATGGCGCACTTCACAATCATAAATAAGACCCTAATCATCATGTTATGTTGGACTCTGAGGATTTATTAACCTAATGCTCTGATCCTAAGTTTATCACGATCCAAGCCTAGGGCCTAGACGTGACACGGCGAATGGAGAACCCGAAGGAACCTCAAACAATCCTCTTAACTTATCATTACACATCATTGGGGGGCAAAACGGGCTAAGGGGAAAGCTTTAATAATGTCATGATCAAGAGACAAAGAGCCAAAGCTCATATCATAGAAACAAAGCATGTCCAACAAACACCTCTACTACATAGATAAGAGCGGGGGCCAAGACAAAGCGACCAAGCCCACCCTCATAGTCAAAATAAAACATAATAAGAGAAACATAGATAAACAACCCCAAAATGGAGGACTCACCAACTAGCTTGAGTAGTATCGAACTAGCCATGTAGAGAAGGATAATCTACTTGGGCATCGGGTCCTACATGGTGACATCATATAGGCAATATTATGCATTAGTAAATTTGAATGTACTAAGTATGTGAGATACAATGCAACAAGACAAAGGCATCATGATGAAAATGCATAACAATAGGCAATATGCTTAATGTAATAATATGGAATGTATGGTCAATGCTTAAGTAAAACATGCTTAAGTAACTCATGCTTATATAGGATATCATACGTTTAGAAGAGGCCAAACTAGATTTCAGAAGTACAAACCCCTTGATAGGTTGATGATGATCTTACCCACCACCCTGGTGTGTGAGGTACAAACCCCTCAACTAAGTTAATGGCAATCTCACCTACCACCCCAGTGTGTGAGGTACAAACTCCTCAACTAGGTTAGTGGTAATCTCATCCACCCTGGTGTGTGAGGTACAAACCCCTCACTAGGTTACCGGGATCAGGCATAGTCTAATGCAATACTTTATATAAAATATACCATATAAACAAGCTCTTTTCATCATCATATAGTCTCTCGTATCATTTCTCATGGTTTGGACCTTCATTTCCTCAAGAAACCACATCCGGATGTTTTATCAAACACTTAGAAGACGTGTAGTGCTAGTGTAAAATCATGCAATTCAAGGGTGAAATCATGCTAGTATATTCGATATAAAAGCTTCAATAGATACTTGGAATCACCCTCAAGAAATAATCATCAAAACCCCTCACTTATCCTTTCAATAGATCATATATTCATAGCTCAAAGCATGGTAGAACAGTCACAATTTCATATGCTCAAACATAGTGTGCAGTGAATTCAATAATAATCAATACCCATGAATAAATCACCTTTAAATCATGTAATTTATAAGGAAAAGAAGCTTGGGTATCATGGGTGAAAGGAACCTATGAAAGAAACCCACATACCTTAGCTTGGAGATGAACTTAGTGAAGATTGGAGATGGAGACTTGAAGCTTGAAGAAGAACCTTGAAGGAAAATTCTTAGATCCAAAAGAGGTTTTGAGACTTGAATTTAGGAGTTAAAAAATATGGTTACGTGTTTGAGTTAGTATTGGGAAATGTTTAGGATGATATGAGGGTGAAATATAGCTAAGTATTGGTATTTTCACATTTGGGAACACTTAGGCCCAAGATCCACAAGTCTTGGATCGAGATAGAAAAATTGGACAAAACAAATACATAGGAGAGGACCTTTGGCACATCGCTCTAGGGGTGCGGACCGTATCTAGAAATCGCATTTTTGCGATTTTCAAATTTTGCTACAGTTGCTCTTAAAATCAGGGTTAGACCCTTTCCCCTAATTTTGACACCCTGAACAAGAATATGTAGTTAGATTTTTGATATCGCACACGAATTTTGAGATATATAAAAATTATAATTTTGGGCACTTCTGAGGCACCTTTTTAGGCTCTTTTGGGTTTTTTAAGCATTGGTTCGGAAACTCCCTGTCTTATCATTCACAAAACATGTGTCCTTCTCATAGTATGGCTCCTCATACATGGGTGCACATAGAGGTTGGTGAACCAGTGCATTCACTCTCTCTTAATTCTATTTGATCACCACATCCATGTTTGTGCGAAGTTGAGAAAGTTATTGCATAATCTCTTCATTAATTGTGTCTTCCTCTAAACCCACACTAACAACTCATGAACTCTTCATGAAATCTCTATCCTGCTATCCCCATGCACTATTCATCCTAAAAACTTGCTCTGTATGCTCAGAATTCCTTGCAAATGGTAGATTTAGAAACATGCCTACCATGAAAGTGTTAGCACAAGCCTGACTATTCTAATCAAGGGTGAAATATCCCAAAATGTGCTTCAAAAATGCTGATAATCATAATTTCTACATATCTCAAAATTCGTACATGATATCAAAAATTTGACTTCATATTCTTGATCATGAGGCAAAATTTAGTGGGTAATGCCTATAACCCAGATTTTAGAGAACTTGTAGCAAAAAATAATTTTCACTAATATATGATTTTCAGATGCCTCATGCCCTAGCCACGATGCTCCAGGGGCGTAGTACATTGTATTCTACATGTTGGGTCCTCATCGTGGATTAGAAGCGAACCAGTACAAAAATTTTCTTAGTTGTTCTATTTCGGCCAAGGATACTGGGGTCATAGACACATGCCCACTAAGTGTGAAATCACTTATACTTAGCCATTTTTCAACTCTATATCTCTCAAAACCCTCACAAGAGCCTCACCAAGACTTAACCAAATATCTCATACCAAATTCAATGATTCCAAGCTTAACTTTGAAACTCAAGGATTCACTTCAAGCTCTAAGTTCCCTTCAAAATCATCTCAAGATAACCCATGTTTGAGGTGTGCATGTTTCATTCGTTGGGTCCTTTCACCCATGGAGACTAATCTTTTTTGTTTATGAAAATTGCATGATTTCAAGTTGCATCACTTATGGGTATTTCTTCTTATCAAATATGAGCATAAATTTTGTTTGGTTTGATCAAAGCAATGTTGATTATGCATGAGTATCTATTTTAAATTTATACTATGAGTTGATCTTTGTCTATTGAGACTATACATGTTTTGAGCTATGAAACTATGATCTATTATGAGTTTTGATGATGGATTTCATAGTACCCTATATGAGGGTTTTACTATATGTTGGTGGGTTGATTTGCATTGAGTTTACTCATCTTGAATTGCATGATTTTGAACGAATATCATGAACCCACCATCTGCATGATTAAATGTCAAGTCAAGAATTCTCAAGTTATTGATATATTATATGATTTATAAGTCAAGTGACTTCATGTTGATTAAGGGCTTTCAAGTATGTATTGAATTCAAGAAAAGTATCTATGATGTTGCAAGTATCAAGGTAAGCCCTATTTCAAGATTTTTACCCCTTGTGATCCATTCATGTTAAAGCAAGGGATCATGTATAATTGTTATCTATCTTCATGTTCAACTTAGGCTCACTATTAGAGGTCAAGCATGTTTATGAGCTACTCAAGTCATGTTATCATGTCTCTTACACGTTATTCATCTAATGACTAAATTGTGATGATTTTATGTATTTCCTGGGGTTTGACTTAGTACCGATTGAGACTTAAGATGGGGGCTCGACTCAAGGGGTCCTTATATAATGTCTTAGTCTCTAAACTATGTTCCACCATAGGGTAAACATGATCTCTCTTATGGATTTCTACTGGATCTATCTAGTTATTGCTTTCAAGAAACACTAATACTTGCCATTGTTGTGGTGAAGGGGTCCGAAGGTGGTTGATTGTCCTCATGCTCAAAACAAAGGTAGAGATGGTCATCCACAAGGCCAAGGTGCAAATGCGGGTGCAAGGGCATAGTAGAAGATCACACATAGGCATCATCAACTATCTTGTGGTCAGGTACACTCCTCAGACATTTAGTAAATTGCTCCCAAGTAGTGCTTATCGAATCACCAGGAAGTTGCTCAAAGTTGTTGATCTGATCTTTCAACTTAAGCTTTATCGATCTAGAGAAGTACCTCTACAAAAAGGCCTTCTGTGACCGAACTCTACAGGAGCTTATAGAGTGATAATGTAACATTGCCTGGGAGAGACAATGGAAAGACAAGAAGTCTCCCAACATCCACAGATAGATTTTGTGTCCACATCCAACTTTTACAAACAAATGCCACATTATGCAAGTGGCTATGTGGATCCTCTGATGGTAAGCTTGCAAATAACCTACTGTTTTGTAGCATGTGATGTAACCCACTAGACACTGTGAACTTTGTGTCTACCGATAGTGGTGGCAACACAATAGCTCCTGTCACACCATAGCCATGGGGTTCAACTTGTACTAATTCTGCTAGTAAGCATTGGAATTGAACTCCCGCGATTGTGGAATTTCCTTCAAAAGAGGTGGGCTCTTATTCCTATCATCATCATTTTCACCCCGATTCAAAGCTGCATTGGCTGCGGTTTTTGCATTTTCTTGGGCTATTCTTCTTACAATTCTTTAGATCTCTGGATCAAGGTGTTAAGGGATTGGCTTGAATCCTAGTATTGGGCACACACTACTCGAATAACCTACAAAGTAACAAAAACAAAAACAAAAATAAAACAAAGGGAACTAAGGATTATCACTCGAATTACAACTAAAAGTGAATTCAACTAAGTCTAATCATATTCCCTTGCAACAGCCAAAATCTTTGAATTCACCAAATTTACACCTCTATTTTAGAGGATAAAGCAGTTGTTGTCAAGATATTAAATGTAACCAAGGTTAGGGTTGAATTGAAGGGAATATGTAGACTCCAAACAAATTCACCAATAAGCAATTGAAGTAGTAAAACAATCCAATTCCCCAAAGGTAGGGTGGAGTTTGCAATGATCAATAAGAAAGTAAACTAAACTATCATGAGAGATAAATAATAACTAGGGTATCATGTTCCCTATGATTCCCCAACTTAATATCATCAGATAACCCAATATTTGTCTAGTATATAGAATGCAGGATAGTAATGTAAGTTCACCAAGCCCTTTGGTCAAAAGTGAGAGGTAAATTTCACTATGTGACTTAGCCCAAAACCATAGTGTTCAATACAAACCATTAGTATAAATCCCAGTCAGCCTCCCCTTGGCCCTGTTCTGTTGATTTGACGAGAGCATATCATCGAATCTTGTTAATCAATCTCTTTTCCTATTCATTACTACCTTGTTGTAGTCAGTAACACTAGGTGGTTTCTAATGTTGGCCACTATTAGAAAACATGCAAAATGAAGAGAATTGATTAACACATGCATATACCCATTCCAAGAATTGCAAATTACCCATGTTTACTCTATTAGTTCTTTATGGTTCCTATAACTCTGGTTGTAGATTTAGCTACTCATACTATAGGTAGATGAATATATTATGAATTGAGAAAACATAATTAAATACTGACCCAACTGAATTATGATTAAGCAAATCTAAGAAGAATGAGAATCACAATCTTAGAGATCAAATTTACCCACAAGTGTTTTCTTAATAAATTCTCTCCCAAGTATAGAGTTCTCCAAGTACAAACCCTAAAAGTACTGAATAATGATGTTGTCCCTTGTATAATAACCTAAAATACTATTTATAGTAATTACAATTAAGGCATAAATAAAATAGAAAAACTAGTCGACAGACTCCACCACAGGTCTCGATGAATAATAATGTGATTTACGAGTCGTAGTCAAGGTCTCATTATCAGCTCCTGGGATTCTACACTACTTTTCTATGACATCACTTTACGAGTCATAGACTGATTTGAGACTTGTATTGCTCTTTTGTAACTTCAACTACATCACCTTATTTAAAGTTCCCCACAAGTGCTTCGGAATCGCCCCATAATCATAATTTCTATATATCGCAAAATTCATGTGTGATTTTCATAATCTGACTTCATATTCTTGATCGGGGGGAAAATTGAGTGGCAAATGGGTATAAAATAGATTTTAGAAGATCCGTAGAAATCAATAGTTTTTGCTAATTATTCATAATCGAGTGCCCGTCCATGTCCTCGCCACGATGCACCAGAGGTATGAACTAGTGTAAATATTGCTCTGCGTCTGGTTCGCATCACACTAGGGGCGCGAACCAGTGTATTATTTTTCTTCATTTTTATATTTTGGTCAAGGGCATTGGGGTCGTAGCCCCATGCCTACTTAAATTTGAAATCACACATACTTAGCCATTTTTCAACTCTATAACTCACAAAACCCTCTCTGAAACCTCTCTAAGACTTTATCAATTCACTCATTCAAATCTATGGATTTCAATCTCATTTTTGGAATTCAAGGACTCAGTTCAAGCTCTAAGTCTACTTCAATTTCACCTTAAAGAATTCAAGGTTTAAGGTATGTGGGTCTTCATCCATAGGTCCTTTCACCCATGGAGATTAACCTTCCCTTTTTATGAAATTTGCATGTTTTCAATTTATATTATCGATAGGTATCTCTTATTATGAATTATGAGCATAAATCATGTTAGGATTTTATCAACTATTGATTGATTATGCATGAATGTCTATGTCATGCTTATTCTATGAATTGATTATATCTATTGAGATTATGCATGTTTTTAGCTATGAAACCATGAACTACTATGAACTTTTATGATGGATTTCAAGGTTCCCTACATATGGGTTATACAATCATGTTGGTGGGTTGATTTGCATTGAGTTTACTCATTTTGTTATAGTCTCAAATTGCATGATTTTGGACAAGTATCATGAATCCACCATGCGTTTGATAAAATGACATGACAAGAATTCACAAGTTATTGATGATCTATTACATGATTTACAAGTCAAGTGACTATATGATAATTAAGTGCTTTCAGGCATATATTGAATTCGTGTAAAGTATCTATAATGTTACAACTATCAATTTAAGCCCTATTTTCAAGATTTTTACCTCTTGTGAGCCATTTATGTTAATACAAGGGTTCATGTCTTACTATTGTTACTATCATGTTCAAGTTATCCTCACTATTAGAGGTCAAGCATGTTTATAAGCTACCTAAGTCATGTTCTTACAAGCTATTCATGTTATGATTAAAGTATAATTATACAAGTATTCTATGGCATTAGGCTTAGCACCGATGGATGGAATATCGATATGGACTATCTTCTAAGGTCCATATTTCTTTCCTCAAACTATGTTCCAACATAGGATTATACTTTATCCTTGCAATTCTAGTGGATCCATCTAGTGCACTTTATCATAAAATCTTTTCCAAAATGGGTTATGTTCTTGTAAGGAGGGTTATTTCATACAAAATAGGTCATGTTCCCATAAACTAAAGTATGGTTTACCTTGGCAAGTAGACCACTACTTTACTGATGAGGGGTAATTATCAAGATTCAAAGTTGTAGCTCACTAGGTCTTACTCATGTCGGTTAAGGTCTCTTCCCATACACATATGATATACTTTGCAAGTTAAATGATTTACAAGCATGTTTTATTATAAGCATTGATCATGCATGTCATATTGAGGTTATATATCCATTACTTATGATTATGCATTTTGAATATATTGGCTTATGACTTATTGCATTGTACCTCACATACTTAGTACAGTCAAATGTATTAACGCATACTCTATGCCTACATGATATTACCATATAGGGACCAGTGCTCCTTTTGATCGTCCTTGTCCATGTGGCTAGCTTGGTACATTAGAGTAAAGCAATGGTGAGTCCTCAAGTCGAGGATAATACGTAAATTACTCTTGCTATATTGAGACTTCTTTATGTTGAACACTTGTTATTATGAGAGTGAGCTCGTAAAGTGTCTTGGCCCTTGCTCTATTCTAAGATAGAGGTATCTTGGCTCTTTTGTTGCTTTTATGAATATCAAGACTTCCCTTAGTCCCACTTCCCTTTTTAATTATATCTTGTGATGCTTATTTTACTTTTGTGACCAAGGATGTGTGATTGATATGCTAAGAGACTTGTCTAGGGTCCCTTTGTGTTCCCATTTACCATGTCACGTCGATGCCCTAGGCTTAGGTTATGAAAAACTTAGTATTAGAGTACTAAGTTGTTAATTGTCCTTGAAAATCCAACACACCGCATTGATTAGAGTGTTATTCATGGTTGTGAAGCACACCACAACTATGAATGAGAAGCTATGGGCATTTAGGAAATGTTTCACTTCTTCATGATCTATATCATGCTTTAGTTGTGAATGTAAGGCTTTTCCCCTAAAGAATGCTTTTTATTCTTTTAGACCATGCCGATACCGATAGGGAGACTAAGGAGAGCCTGTACTCCCAAGGATCAACCGACCCTTTTCACTCCTCAAGCTCCTCAAGATAGAGCAGTAGCCCATGATGAGTTTAGGGATACTATCACAATGTTGGCTATTTCCATGACCAACCAAATGAACTAAGGGACCAAAGCCCCTCATGCTCCCACTCCAGCCTCAAGGATGAGGGATTTCACAAAAATGAATCCACCAAAGTTCCATGGGTCCAAAGCGGATAATGATCCCTAATAGTTCATCGATGAGGTGTATAAGGTGTTATCCATCATGGGGGCAAATTTGGAGGAGAAAGCGGAGTTAGCAACCTACCAAATCAAAGGCATGGACCACATTTGGTACACCCAATGGAAATTAGAGAAGAGAGATGATGGTGCGATTTCTTGGGATAATTTCAAAGCTGTATTCCTCAACTGATTCTTCCCTGTTGAGCTAAGAAAGGCTAAGGTGATGGAGTTTCTGAACCTTAGGCAAGGTTGCATAAGTGTGAGGGAGTATTCCCTTTAAGTTCAACAAGAATTCCAAGTATGCTCCACATTTGGTGGACTATGCTTGAGCTAGAATGAACAAATTTGTGTCGAGAGTGTCCGACTTGGTTAATGAAGAATGTCATACCACCATGCTAGTGAGTGATATGGATTTTTCTTGGATCATGCATATGTTGAGCAACTAAAGGGGGAAAACATAGAAAGAAGAGAAGTGGTGAGTCCAAGAGGGCTCGATTTAAGGGTGGTTTCGAAGGTTCTAAGGGTGGCCGATTTCCTCAAGGCAACAAGTTCAAAGGCGAAGGGTCTTTCAATGCTCCTAACAAGAGATTTGCTAATGATAACCCAAGATTCCAAGGTGGTAATGGTGGGGGGTCCAACCCTAAGTGCCAAAAGTGTGGGAAACACCATGGTGGCCCATTTTTGAAGAAATATAATGCTAGCTTTGGTTGTGGTGAAATGGGTCACATGGTTATTGATTTACTCATGCTCAAAACAAAGGTAGAGAAGGTCGTCCTCAAGGCCAAGGTACTAACACGTGTCACAGAGCAAAAACAAAGGCCAATAAGGAGGTGCTCCAAGGTAAAATAGGTTCTATCTCTTAAAGAAAGGCAAGGAGTGGAGGATGTGTGAACTGCCCCACTGTGCCTAGGAATTCTCCCATAATCATAATTCCCTTAAATCTCAAATCAGAGATATTTAAACACCCCTTCACGTAGCTTGGAAAGACCTTAAGATGTATGTTCTTTCAATATCTCAAAATCCATGCAAACTTTCAAAAATCTGACTTCATATTCTTGTTTAGACGGTAAAATTATGTGGGAAAATGAGTACCTACAAGGTATACTTTGTTCGTGCCAAGAAAAATAATTTTTGGTGAAACTTCACAAAAACAGTAACTGTCCGAGATGGATCCGCAATGCAGACCTGATGTAGACTAGTTCAAAATTTTTTGAAAATAGTTCTTTTTATTCCACGGTAGTTGGATAATAACCCTATACCTGTATACATGAAAATCCCTTATTTTCAAACCTTTCTGAGCCTTAAAACCAACCAAAAACCTCTCAATTCCTCTCTAATCTTCATCAAATTCTCCATCCATACTCAAGGTTTTCAAGAAGTCTTATTGGATTTCAAGAAATCCAAGTCAAGTCCCACGTCCTCCTCAAGATTCAAGAGTCCCGAAACTCATCCAGATCTAAGGATTTGATTCAAGCTTCAAGCCTCTATTTAAAGTGTTCTTCAAGAAACTCTCCAAAGTCAAGATATCTGGGTTTCTTTCATAGGTTCCTTTCACCCATGATACCCAATCTTCCTTTTACCTAAAATTGCATGATCTAAAGTTTATTTACTCATGGGTCTTATTATGAATTTCAGTGCACACTATGTTGAGGTTTCATGTAAGTGTGATTGTTTTAGCATGTTTTGACCTATGAATCTAAGATCTATTGTGAGATTTGATGAAGGGTTTTGATGTATATTGCTTGAGGGTGTTACCAATAACCTATTAATGGTTTTACAATGAATTTTCTAGCATGATTTCTCTCTTGAATTGCATGGTCTTACACTAGCATTACACACCCGCCAAGTATTTGATAAAATGCCTTTTTAAGGATTCTTTAGGTTCTGATGATCTATTGGTTGGTTTATGATCCAAGTGACTCTATGATGATTATGAGATTTCTAAAGATATGTTTAACTCATGGAAATGTTGATGATGTTCTAAAGCCGAGTTCAAGCCCTTTCTTAAAGTTTTACCTCTTGTGAGCCCTTTAATGTTGATGTTGATGCAAGGGTAGTATTTGGTGATGAACTGTTCTTATGTTTGAAGTTGCCTCACCATTAGAGGTCAAGAATGTTTTAGAGCTACTCATATCATGATTTTATATTTCTCATAAGTTACTAAAGTATGATTATTATAAGTATTCTATGGGATTAGACTTAGCACTGATGGATGGAGGATTTTCTCTCTTTCCTTGAACTCTGTGCCACCATAGGACTATGTTATACCCTTGCAATACTAGTGGATCCACTTATTACACTTTCTATTGAGGTTTTTCCCAAAATTGGGCCGTGTTCCCATAAGGTGAAGTTTTAATGATATCCTTTCCAAAATCGGGTCATGCTCCCATAAGGAAGGTTACTTCATACAAAATAGGGTCATGTTCACGCAAGTTTGAAGTATGGTTTACCTTGGCAAGTAGACCACCTCTTTACCGGTGAGGGTTAATCATCGAGATTCTAAGTTATAGCTTGCTTGGTCTTATTCTATGTCGGTTGAAGTCTCTTCCCACACTTATGTTCTATGTTCTATGCCATTGGAATGATTTACAAACATGTTTTTACTTTAAGCATTGATCATGGATGCCATATTGTTATTATGTAAATCAATTGCTTATAATTATGCATTTTGATTATGAGGCCTATCTCTTGTTGCATTGCATCTCGCATAGTATATTCAAATATGCTAATACATACTCAATGCCTATATGATGTCACCATGTAGAAACTGGTGCCCCAATTGATTCTCCTCTTCATGGCTAGACGGATTTTTCAAGTTGGCATTTGATGAGTCATCATGTCCAGGGACAATATCTATCCTCTCTCATGCTTATGTTATGATTATATCTTGTATATTTGGAGTAACTATTGTCATTGCTATGAGGGTGAGCCTGGTTGCTTGTCTTAGCCCCAGCTAAGTATCTATGTTTGGAGGTGTTATTGGACAAGTTGTGTATTATGCTTGAGCTTGACTCATTTAGGATATTTAAGTAATACTTCCTCATTCTCTCTCACTCCCTTAGTCCCAATTCCCCATCTTTATATTGTCTATTGTTCATTTTTAATTCTTTCCACGACCAAGAATGTGTAATGAGATGCTATGAGGCTTCTTTTGGGTTCATTAGGGTTCCCTATTCACATCTCACGTCTAGGCCCTAGGCTTGGGTCATGACAATGATGGTATCATACCACTAGGTTGTTAGATACTTGATATCCAATACGCAACATCGATTAGAGTCTTATCCATGGTTGTGTTGTGCACCGCAACTATGAATAGGAGTCTATGAGGCATTTTAGGAATTTTTTATCTTCTTCATGTTCTAAGTCATTCTATGGAGTTAAAGTAAGGTTATATCGCCCATAACAATTATTTCTTGACATGCTAGATCATGTCTAACGCAAGGAAAAGACGAGTCCACGCACCTGATGGGAAACCAACCAATGGAGGGTTTCAGGATGCTCTCACTATGCTTGCCCAAATTGTGGCTAATCAAGCAAATCAAGGGGCCCAAGCCCCTTGATGAGGATAAGCCCACCAAAATACTATGGGTCAAAGGTTGATGAGGACCCACAAGAGTTTATTGATGAAGTATGCAAAGAGCTATCTATTATGGGTGTGACGTTAGAAGAGAAGGCAAAGTTGGTGGGTTACCAACTCAAGGGGGTGGCACAAATATGGTTCACACAATGGAAGGAAGAGAAGGGGGTTGACAATATGGTACCATAGGAGGAGTTCAAGGTGGTCTTTCTTAATTTGTTCTTCCCTCTTGAGCTTAGGGATGCCAAGATGACGGAGTTTGTGAATTTAATACAAGGATCTATGACTGTGAGAGAGTATGTACTCAATTTCAACTAACTCTCTATATATGCTCTACAAT
The DNA here is from genome assembly GCA_025642045.1 of Solanum sejunctum. Taxonomy (NCBI): domain Eukaryota; kingdom Viridiplantae; phylum Streptophyta; class Magnoliopsida; order Solanales; family Solanaceae; genus Solanum; species Solanum sejunctum. The sequence continues at coordinate 4,911 of JAOTQJ010001564.1, read as the reverse complement.
TGGTTGCTGACCCAACGTCTAGAATGAATAACGTCATGATGGGCGTGTCCGATTTGTTGAATAAAGAGTGTCGATCTTCTATGTTGATTAGAGACATGGATTTATACCGCTTGATGACATATGCCGAGTAATTGGAAGGGGAAAAGTTGAGAAAGAGGAGTATAGAGGCCAAGAGGTCCCGTTTTGATTCCAACTCCCAAGGGTGGCTAGTTTCCTCAAGTTACAAAGCCAAGATTCGCCCAATGCTTCCAATAAGAGGTTTACTAATGATTGGGTGCCAAATCAAAGATTCTAAGGAGGTATATAGTGGCTGACAAAGCCTAGATGCCAAAAGTGTAGGAAAAGCAATACTGGTCCGTGTTAAAGAAGTCTAATGCTTGATTCAGTTGTGGTGGATTTGGGCATAAAGTTAATGGTTGTCCTCATGCTCAACCCTAGGGTAGAGATGGCAGTTCTCAAGAGGCTCAAGGTGGCCAAAGGTATGCTCTATGACATAATCAATTCTACGCTCTTCAAGGGAGGCAAGGAAGGGATGCGGTACCCGTTGCTGCTACCAGTATGTTAAAGGCTTTTCTGAATGTTTTTGTTCATGATTTGATGGTTTCAAAAGTTACTTTTACTTTCATTATTTCTTTTGTTGCTAGTAGGGTATGACTATGTGAGTCTATCCATGCTAGAAGGGTTTAGGAGTTGTTCATGTTCTTATTGCATAGGGTCTTATCTTGTGATTTTTTTGTTGAACTTAGCTTGATGGGTTGGAGTTCATGCGGTAGTTTGGGCTACTTGGATAGCATGCTTCCAATGAGTGTAGAACCTATAAGGTTTTAATATGATTATTAAGGAGGGTCAAATTATTTGGTCAATATAATGGGTTTGTCACTTCTCTAAGCATGATCTTTGTTCTGGGCTTTGTCTCTAAGTGAGGATGAGTTTAGGTTATAATCCTAAGTGTATTTTTGGACTAGGGGTGAGCATTTGAGTATTGTTGGAGTTTTTGGGTTGATTTATGCACTAGCTATGTTTGTGGGTTTCTTGAATAGGGTCTTAAAACCATACCTTGATGTGTTGGAGATGGCTGCTAGTGGTGAAGCATTGATTTATTTAGAGATTGTGATTCATTTGGGGGTAGTGTTGCAAGTCTTGGATGATAAAGGGTTTTTTTCTAAATATGATAGGTGTAAATAGAAGATAACAAGAAGGTGGTTAGAACTCTTTAAGGATTATGATATGAGTGTGTATTATTTTTCCCCAGTATGGCTATTGTTGTGGTCGGTGCTCTAAGTAGCCTAACATGTGTTAATGATGGTGGTAGGGGTGACTAGAGATCCATTAATTGGCTAGATTGGGAATTAGGTTGGAGGAAGTTAAGCATGGTGGTGTAGTATACTTGATGGTTCCAAATCTTCTTTGGTTGAAGAGATCTAGTTTAAGCAAGGCCTTGTTTCCGCCTTACTAAGGTTATAGTTTTGGCTGAAAATATGATAGAGTTTATAGTTCCAAGGACTATGTGTGGTTAAGGTCGATAATGAGTTTAGGGTTATGAGTCCTTATAGAGTGTAGAGGAGGATTGGTAAGGTTGCTTAAAGGTTGGAATTACCTAAGATATGGTTATTGTTTGTCCAATTTTTCATGCCTTTAGGTTGAAGGAATGTGGTGGTGACTCTAGTGCTATAGAAATCATAAGATTATGGGTGTTGTGGAGGATAAGTTGCCTTAGGAAGAGGTCCTGGTGGAGGTATTGGAAGGAAGGGTTTAAGAAGTTGATAGGTAAGGGTGTAGTTTTCATCCAGGCCCTTTGGAAGAATCGTCAAGTTGAAAGTGTATCTCGGGGAGCCAGAGCTGGCATGGAAAAGCGATATCCGTACCTTTTTCATTCCATTCAAGCTTAAGATAACATGTTGAATCCCTTCATGTGATTTCAAGTCTTATGCTTCAGCCCCTGTATCCATGTTCATGTGGACAAGTTCATGATGATTTTTAACACTTATGTTCTGATTTTGAAAATGGTGTTTTAAATATATTGTTGCATTCTTGTTGGGGTTAATTTGTTCATGATTACTCTTCTTATGAATGTTTCTTCAACATTCAGGGACAAATATTCCCAAGGGGGAGATATTGAAATTCCGCGCACTTGGCTAGGATTGCCCTAATAATTGTAATTCCCTTATATCTCAAATCTAGGATATTTAAACACCCCTCCACGTAGCTCGAAAAGACCTTATGATGTATTTTCTTTTAAATCTCAAAATCTGTGATAAATTTGACTTCATATTCTTGTTCAAATAGAAAAATTGTGTGGGGAAATGAGTACCTACAAGGTATACTTTGTTTGTGCCAAGAAAAATAATTTTTGGTGAAACTTCACAAAAATAGTAGTTGTCCGCGATGGGTCTACGATGCGGACCTGATGCAGACTAGTTCAAAAATTTCCAAAAATTGTTCTTTTTACTCTAGGGCAATTGGGTAATAACTGTAAAGGGTAATAACTATATGCCTATATACTCGAAAATCCCTCATTGTCAAGCCATTTTGAGCCCTAAAAACCAAATCAAAAACCTCTCAATTCCTCTCTAATCTTCATCAAATTCTCCATCCATTCTCAAGGTTTTTGAGAATTCTTGTTGGAATTCAAGAAGCCAAGTAAAGCCCTAAGTCCTTCTCAAGATTCAAGAGTCCCAAAATCATCCACATCTAAGGATTTTATTCAAGCTTCAATCCTCCATTGCAAGTCTTCTTCAAGAAACTCTCCAATGTCAAAGTATGTGGGGTTTCTTTCATGGGTTCCTTTAACCCATGGTACCCAAGCTTCCTTTTACCTAAAATTGCGTGATTCAAAGTTTATTTACTGATAGGTCTTACTTATTATGAATTTCACTACACACTATGTTGGGGTTTCATGAAAGTGTGATTGTTTTAGCATGTTTTGAGTTATAAATCTAAGATCTATTATGAGATTTGATGAAGGGTTTTGTTGGATATTGCTTGAGGATGTTACCAAGTATCTATTGATGGTTTTACAATGAATTTTGTAGCATGATTTCACTCTTAAATTGCATAGTTTTATACTAGCATTACACACTCGCAAAGTGTTTGATAAAATGCCTTTTTAAGGATTCTTTAGGTTTTGATGATCTATTGGTTGTTTTATGATCCAAGTGACTCTATGATGATTATGATCTTTCTAAAGATATGTTTAACTCATGGAAATGTTGACGATGTTGTAAAGCCGAGTTTAAGCCCTTCATAAAGTTTTACCTCTTGTGAGCCCTTCAATGTTGATGTTGATGCAAGAGTAATGTTTTATGATGAACTATTTTTATGTTTGAAGTTGAGCTCTCCATTAGAGTTCAAGGATGTTTTAGAGCTACTAATCTCATGATTCCATATTTCTCATAAATTACTGAAGTATGATTATTATAAGTATTCTGTGGGATTGGACTTAAGCCCCAATGGATGGAGGGTTTGCTCTCTTTCCTTGAACTATGTGCCACCATAAGACTATGATAACCACTTGCAATACTAGTGAATCCACTTAGTACACTTTCCCTTGGCGTTCTTCCTAAAATTGCATCGTGTTCCTGAAGGATAAAATTTTTGATGAAATTCTTTTCGAAATTGGGTCATGTTCCCATAAAGAAGGTTACTTAATACAAATAGGATCATGTTCCCATAAGTTTGAAGTATGATTTACCTTGGCTAGTAGACCACCTCATTACCGATGAGGGGTAATCATTGGAATTCCAAGTTGTAGCTTGCTTGGTCTTATTCTATGTCGATTGAAGTCTCTACCCACACTTATGTACTATGTTCTATACAATTAGAATGAATTACCCATTTTGTTATTATGCAAATCCATTACTTGTAATTATGCATTTTGATTACAATATCTATCTCTTGTTGTGTTGCATCCCACATGCTTATTATATTCAAATGTATTAATGCATACTCTATGCCTACGTGATGTCACTATTTATGAATCGGTGCCCCTATTGATTCTCCTCCTCGTGGCTAGATGGATTGTTCAAGTTAGCATCTTCTGATCCTCATGTTCGATGACAATATCTACCCTTTCTCATGCTTATGTTTTGATTATATCTTTTATATTTGGATTACCTATTATCATTGCTATGAGGGTGAGCCCAGTTGCTTGTCCTGGTCCCCGCTAAGTATCTATGTTTATAGGTGTTGTTGGACAAGTTGTGTATTATACTTATGCTTGACTCATCTATAATATTTAAGTATTACTTCCCTTTTATCTCTCGCTCCCTTAGTCCCAATTCTCCTTGTTTATGTTGTCTCTTACTGTCATTTTTAATTATGTCTGCAACCAAGGATGTGTAATGATATGCTATAAGACTTGTTTGGGGTTTCTTTGGGTTTTCCATTCGCCGATCAAGTCTAGGCCCTAGGCTTAGGTCCTTGTACCAAGGTTAAGCTTAGCACGACCTTTTACCCTTAAAAGGATAGTCAAGCCCAGAGGACAATTCAAACTCTTAAGGATATGCTTAGAGCTTATGTTTTGGAGTTTAAGGGTAGTTCGGATGAACATATTCAACTCATTCAATTTACTTACAACAATATCTATCACTGAACCATTGGTATGGCTCCCTTTGAAGCTCTTTATGGTAGGCATTGTAGATCCCCAGTTGGGTGGTTTGAATTGGGGGAAATGGCTTTGCTAGGTCCGGATTTGGTGATGGAAGACTTGGAGAAAGTAAGGTTGCTTAGGGAGAGAGTAGACAAAAGTCCTATTTCGATCTGAGGAGAAGAGATTCTGAGTTTAAGGTTGGTGATAGGATCTCTTTGAAAATTGCACCCATGAATAATGTGGTCCGATTTGGCAAGAAAGGGAAATTAAGCCCAACCTTGGGCTGAACTTCCTCTTCTTGCCAAGTCGAACCACACCCTTCA
>JAOTQJ010001553.1:0-18989 GCA_025642045.1 Solanum sejunctum | reverse complement strand
ATTATATGTATTTGACACTTGATCAGGCGGCGAGACCGCATTACTCTATGTATGACATGATTATTAGGCGACAGGACAGCAGCGGAGACCTGGTCGGCCCGCATTCGATATATATATGTGTATATTTGTTGTTTGTATATTCTGGGAGCTGCTGCAGGTGAGGATAGGGCCTAAAAACAGAGAAAACTCTGTCGAATTTTCGGTAGACTTTTAGGATTTTAAGTTAAGGTTTTGTGATTTAATGTTGGTTTAAGTGCCTAATAGGCACGAGTCATGGTCCCGGGGTTGGGCTGTGACAGCTTCGAAGTGATACATGAATTAAGTGGAAATAATCAATATGTGGCAAAGCTAAGAAAAAGTTTGACACCTGGTCCATGTTCAGGATTGCGTTGCAAATCAGCATAAATGGGTGCTTTCTGAGTCAGCCGAAAAAAATAGCAAGTGGGCCAAAAGTAGGCTAAGTCCGCGATACGGTAAAGTTGGGAAAGCTAGATTTCAGGGATTTTAGTGTTATAAGATAGCCCACCTTAGTTGTAATTGATCATTATATTTTTAGGACGAAATCATTGAAGAAAATAGGAGAAACAAGTCCTTCAACCTTTGGTTAGTCCAACTTCTTAAATTTCTTATTTTAATTATGAGTTTGAATATGTATTTGGTGTGTAATCTTAATATGAGTTGCTAAACTCACCATTTTCTTGGATTTGTAACTATAAATAATTTTTAAATTGTGGAATCTTTACATTTATGAATGAATTGTGATTGTTCTTGTACTCCTTAAATCATCCATTTTTAAGCTTGATCATCTTTGAAATGAACTTGTTATGTATCCTGAATCAAAAAGGTATTGTGATGCATAGAACATAGGTGGTATAAGAAGCTTGTTTGATTTATGAAATAAATTGATTTGTGTATTGGAGAATTGTGACAACTACCTCTACACCTTGATTCAAAATAAAGGATGAAAATCTTTAATGTGTTTTTATTGGATTGTCTATCCTTGCTCAATGATGTAGCTAGACAAACACTAAAAATAGGCTAAAAAGAGGTGTACAACCCTATTTTGGTAATTTCAACCCTTTGAATCAACAATCGACAACTAAATCATAAGTCTAATGTTTAATAACTAATTCAGCGTCGACTAAGTTACACTCACAGAATTTTATTTATATTGATATTTAATCACAAGAATCAACTTGAGTATAATCATAATTCCTAGTTTTAATAGTTCATAAACTAGTTTGTAATAACAATTTTAATCAAAGTTTATTCCATTTTTCATCAACATAACAATTTGGAAAATTACCAAGTTATATCACCAAGTTATATCAAGTCTCTTGGGTTTGACATCTCGATCTTTAAAAGACTACTATGTTACTTGTTTCAACTATGTATACTTGTGTATGCTAGGAACAAATGAGTTTTTGGCGTTGTTGCTGGGGACTTGAAATATAATTTGGTTAACTTTCTAAGTTGTTTATATTGAAGTGTTTGCTGCATTTGATCTTATTTGTGCTTTGTTGCAAGTAGTGGATTTCTAAACTGAAAAGTCACTAATCTTACTTTCTAAGAAGAAAGTAGGAGTTGTGTTTCATATTCCTCCAGTTGAGCTTATTAGTCAAGAGGATAACAAAGAAGATTTGGATCTCGTTGAAAGAGGAATGGCCTAAGAAAATCCACCTGCACCACCAGCTCCTACACTGGTTTGGGATGTGGCGATCCCACGCACTGCATATGTTATTAGTTACTTTGTAAAGCCGGAGCCAGATGATAGATGAGAATTTTAAAAAAACATGGTCCAATTACTACACTCAACCGGACAATTTATCAGATTGCCACACGAGGACCCTCAAGTACATCTTTAAAATTTTTTAGAGATTGCTGACACATTTATTCCTACAGGATTGAATCGAGATTATGTAAGAATGACCTTGTTTCCATTTTCACTCTTAGGGGAAGTACGAAGGTGGTTGCAAATTGAACAACCTAACTCCACAAATTCTTGGAATACACTTGCTCGGAAGTTTCTTATCGATTCTTTCCCTTTGGTAAGACTGCAAAAGTAAGAATTGAAATTTTGAGTTTTAGACAAAGGCCCGAAGAAAACTTATATCATGTTTGGGGTAGGTTTAAAAATCTTCTTATAAATTACCCTCATCATTGTCAATCTAAAAAGGTGTTTGTCCATACCTTCATTAAAGGATTGGAACCAAATATCAAAATTCTTTTAGATTCTGCTGTAGGTGGGCAAGCCTTAGAGAAAACGTATGATTAGTTGTATACACTTCTTAACTGTATAGCACAAGAAAATCTGGAATGGAATGGAGGAACTAATTGAGTGGTGGTTCCCAAACAAGCTGGTATGTTAGAAATAGATGCTATAACTACTTTATAGGCACAAATATCATCCATGCAAAACTTGATGACTACCTAATTCAATAACTTGACATTAGGTCAACAACAAAAGGCACCAAAATCTTTGGGTCAACATTCCGCCTCCGTAAACTTGGTGCAACAACAATAAAACAATAATGCAAGGTATGTGCAGAAGGTGATCATACCGCTGAGTTTTGTGGGTCAAATCCGGAGGCCAAAAATTTTGTGGGCAATGCAAACCGAGGTGGTTACCAAGGGTTCGGAAACTCCTACAACCCAAATTGGAGAAATCATCCAAATTTCTCTTAGGGTGGAATTCAACTCAATTCGAGGTCATCTCAACTGCAAAGGCCACAAGGAGGGCATGCATATTACAACAAACCAATGCAATAATCTGCAAAATAAGCCAATCCAAATACTATGTTGGATAGTGAGGTACTAAGGTAAATCTTGGCAAATCAAAATCATCAAAAAGAAGAGATTCAAAGGCATAAGCAAAATCTTCAAAACTTGGAGAAAAAATTGAGGCAGTTAGCAACTTCAATAAATCCTTTACCCTAAGGTGGTTTGCCGGGAGACACTAACCCAAATCCCAAGCAAGTTCATGTCATGAGTACAAGGAGTGGGAGGTCATTAATCTAGTTGATCCCAAAGAAGAAAGAAGTGGCTGGACCAAGCACGGTTCAAATTGATGAATTTGGACATTCCAGCACATCCAATGATGAGTCAATTCCATTGCCCAAGCCACCACCTCCATTTCCTCAAAAATTTAAAAAGAAGAAAGAGGACTAGTACTTCCAAAAGTTCATTGGGCTTCTTAAACAGGTACAAATCAATTTACCTTTTATTGATGTTTTGTAGGGTATCCTAAAGTATGATAAGTATGTGAAGGATATTATTACAAATAAGAACAAATCAAGAGAATATGAAATAATGGCACTCACGGAAGCGTGTAGCTCATGGATCTTGAGCAAAGAATGCTTGCCTACCAAATTGAAGGATCCCGAGAGTTTCACAGTATAAGTAACCATTGGGATCTGCTTAAATGCCAAAGGGTTGTGTGCTCTAGGAGCAAGTATCAACCTCATGCCTATCTCATTGTTCTTAAAATTGGGGCTTCGAAAACCAAAGCCCACTACCATAGTGTTGCAACTTGTAGACAGTTCTTTGGCAAGGCCGGATAGAGTAATAAGGGATGTCTTAGTCTAAGTTGTATCTTTAATTTTTCCCATGGACTTTATCATTCTAGATTTTGAACTAGATCCTAAAGTTCCTTTTATACTTGGGAGTCCATTCTTGCGTACCAGAGGAGCACTTCTTGATGTAGCTGCTGGAAGGATCACTATTAGAGCTCATGACAAGGTTGAGGTATTTGATGTGTATAAAGCAATGAAATTACCTGCTGCATATGAGGACTTAGTAGCTATAACAGTGATTGACATAGCTGCTACCATAAATCAAATTATGGTACAAGACCCATTAGATCGAGTATTGTTAAATCAAGGACTAGTAGGTGATAAGGAGGTCCTGGAAATAGAAAATGTGTTGAACAAACATGTTAACATATTCAAAAAGGGAGTGGCACTACTAAATAGGGTGTTACGACCTCTTTCTAAACCCTTAATTGAAGAACCTCCTAAGCTAGAGTTGAAACCGTTGCCTTCACACTTAAGGTATGTTTTTCTTGAAAAAAAAGAACTTTACCTATGATCATTTCTTCTTCATTAACTGCTGAATAGGTGGAAGAAGCGATAGTAGTACTTAAGAAGATAAAGAAAGCAATGGCTTGGTAAATGTCAGATATCCATGGAATCAACCCAGCTTTGTGTATGCACCAGATTTTTATGGAAGAAGGACACAAACCATTGGACTAACTGCAGAGGCGACTGAAACCAATTACAAAGGAGGTGGTTAAGAAAGAGGTGATTAAGTGGTTGGATGTAGGGAATATTTTATCCCTTTTTAGATAGCAAATGGGTTAGCCCAGTGCAATTCATCCCAAAGAAAGGCGGAATGATGGTGATTACCAATGACAAAAATGAGCTAATTCCATCTAGAATAGTCACCAGGTGGCATACTTTTATGGACTACCGAAAGTTGAATGATGCAACCAGAAAAGATTATTATCGGGTACCTTTCATTAACCAAATGCTTGACAAGATGGTCGGACATAAGTACTATTGCTTTCTATATAGATACTAAGGATATAACTAGATCACTATAGCACCTAAAGATTAGGAAAAGATGGCATTCATTTGCCCATATGGAACATATGCCTTCAAACGCATGCCTTTTGGACGTTGTAATACACCGGCTACATTCCAAAGATACATGATGGCAAAATTCCATGACATGGTGAAGGAGTTTGTGGAGGTATTTATGGATGATTTTTTTGTGTTTAATGATTCTTTTGATAGTCATTTGAATAATCTTGACAAGGTGTTAGCTCGATGTGAGGAAACAAACCTCATCCTAAATTAGGAGAAATGTCATATCCTTGTAAAGGAAGGGATAGTTTTCGGGCATAAAGTGTCAAAGAAGGGCTTAGAGGTCGATAGATCCAAGATTGAGGCAATTGAGAAGCTACCACCACCAGTGTCAATCAAAAGAGTCAAAAGTTTTTTAGTACATGCGGGATTCAACCACAGGTTTATCAAAGACTACTCCAAAATTGCCAAATTATTGTACACCCTGCTTGAGAAAGAGATGCTCTTTTATTTTGATAACTTGTGTCTACAAGCTTTTGAAATACTAAAAAAAATTTGGTGGAGGCTCCAATACTAACCACACCTAACTGGGAGTTCCCTTTTGAGCTTACGTGTGATTCCAGCAACACCACTATGGGTGCCGTCCTTGGGCAGCATAGATGTAAGTTGTTTCATCCTATATACTATGCTAGTAAAACTTTGGATGAAGCCCAAAGCAACTACACAATCATGGAGAAGGAGATGCTGACACTAGTGTATGTATTTGACAAGTTCAGATCACAATATTCACAGACCATGCTGCAGTAAGGTATCTGTTTAATAAAAAAGATACAAAGCCTTATTTAATCAGTTGGATTTTCTTGCTTTAAGAGTTTGATCTTGAAATTAAAGACAAAAAAGATGTCACAATCAAATTGTAGATCACTTGTCACATTTAGAGAATGACACCCACATAGGTGAGCAAGCACAAATTAAAGAAGAGTTCCAAGATGAACAGTTGTTAGCAATTGAGGTGGAACAATTATTATGGTATGCTGATATGGTGAACTACTTAGTAAGTGGTTTATTCCCGCTGGATGCTACATACCAACAAAAGAAGAGGCTAGCTTATATGGCAAAAGCTTACATTTGGTATGAGCCTTAACTATTCAAACAAAGGACTGACAAAATAGTGAGAACATGTGTACTCGAGGCCAAAATGCAAAAGATCTTAGAAAGATGTCATGCCTCGCCTTATGGAGGCCATCATAGGGGTGAAAGAATAGCTCACAATGTGCTACAATCTGGTTTTTCTGGCCTACTCTTTTCAAAGATGCTGCAAATTTTGTGAAAACTTATTATGCCTGCCAAAGATTTGGTACTATCTCTAGAAGGCATGAAATGCCATTGAATAATATTTTAGAGGTAGAAATTTTTAATGTTTGGGGGATGGACTTCATGGGTCCATTCCCGTCCTCTTTTGGAAATCACTACATTTATACTGCAGTGGATTATGTATGAAAATGGGTGAAAGCGGTCGTTATGCCCAATAATGACGCCAAGGTTGTGAGCAAGTTCCTCAAGAAGCAAATATTCACCAGATTTGGCCCCCAGAACCATTATAAGTGATGGAGAAACACACTTCATCAATCAAATGGTGAAGAACGTGTTGGCCAAATAAGCAGTGAGACATAAGGTGCCCACGACATACCATCCCCAAATTAGTGGCCAAGTAGAGGTGTCTAATAGGGAGGTCAAGCAGATCTTACAAAAGACGATAAATGCCAAAAGGAAGGATTGGTCCTCCAAACTTGATGAAGCTTTGTGGGCATACCGAAATGCATGAAAAACACCAAATGGTACATCATTGTATCAATTGGTGTATGGGAAAGCTTGTCACTTCCCTGTGGAATAAGAGCATCAAGCATATTGGGCTATAAGAAGGCTGAATCTAGATCCTGAGTTGCAGGAGGGAAAAGGTTGGAACAACTGGCGAAGTTGGACGAGTTCCATCTCCAAGCTTATGAAAATACCAAGCTTTATAAGGAAAGAACAAAAAAATGGCATGACAAACACATCATCAACTGCAATTTTGAGCTTGGGCAACATGTATTGCTTTTTATCTCTCGCTTAAAGTTGTTTCCAAGGTAGCTCAAGTCAAAATGGAGTGGACCATATGTGGTTTTGTCTGTCATGCCCCATGGAGTAGTGGAACTGAATGACGTGATCTCAAACCAAATATTTTTGGTGAATAATCAATGTGTAAAACATTACTATGGGGAGGACATGATACAAGTTAGGGAGGCCATTGATTTGGCCAAAAATGAATGAACATCGGTGCGTCGTGCCGCGACGTTAAATCAAGTGCTTCACGGGAGGTAATCCATGGTGACATAAGATGTATTTAAGCTTGTGTGTGGTTTGAATAATAATAATAATAATAAAGTGTGTTTCTGATACATTTTAAACCCTGGAGAAAGGAATTATGAAAACTAAAAAATTTACCCCAAAAATGTTCCAGTCCACGTCGCAGACTTGGCCCATTTTTGGATAAAAATTTCAACCCTCATTTCCCATTGATTCGTTGAATATTTTTGAAATTTTTTGTTCAAGTTAACATAGTTTGATATATTTAACCATTTTCAGGTGTTTGGAGAATTTCATGTGGCTCAAAACGAAAAATCAAAAATTTTTGGAGCCCAAAAATAGTGAGCATTCATGACAGCTCCACGATGCGGATGCGTCATAGATGTACACTGTCTCAAGTGCCAAAATGAAAAAAATGCTAGGTCTTTATGCGTGACAAGATTCGTGCCATGGATGCATCGCGGATATGTATAGTATTTTTCATGTTTCACAAGGTCCCCACCCCTTTAAATACCCAAAACCATTTTTTCTCATTTTCAACCAAAAAACCCGACCCTTTTTAACTACTCTCTAAATTTTTTTTCAAATTTCATGCGCACATTTAATTTTCAAACGTCTCCATGCCTTAAAGGTTGAATTCTTCAAGTTTTGGCATCTTTTATTCACTTCTATTCATAAGTAAGTGTTAACCTTGTTGTCTTGCTGATTTATGAAGATTTGGTTAAGTTTGACCCAATTGAAAGTGATAAGTAGATCTATAGTATTTTGATTGATTTTTATTGCTCAAATTCATATGAGGTGTGCCAATCTTTGGTTTAATTTTGTCATGTGATGTTATTCATGATATTGAGTAAAACATGCAAACCCTTGGTTGAATTTCTTGTCCAAATTGGGGAAATTATGAAAACAAGACGGAGCACTTGAGTTGGTGTAAAAAATATGTTAAAATATGCCAAAACTTAAGTGTGGGGTTGTTTGTTTAAATTTGATAGCATATTGTTTGGGTTATACTATTCTTACTCTTGGTTGTTGAATAAAATGTATAGGAAAGTGAATAGTACACTCAATCTTGAGAGCGGGTTGAATTAATCTTATTTCCCTTACGTGCCATGAACAACTCTTGCGCTTAATTTGGACTGAGATTGAGAGAAAAACACATAGGGGTGAAGTTTTAGCTAAAATTTTGTAATTTGGGGTTGTGTATTAACTGATTCTTGGGAATTGATTGAATCATATGATATGGTTGATACATTTTATAGGGAGATGCTACCAAAAATTTTGGAGTAAAGAGGTGAAAATTTGAAGGGAAGTCTGAGTACCTTCTCTTGTATATATTTGGGATTATGTGTGGGGTCATGATGTGATTACCTTGTTCTTGATTGTGCATTTACTTTACTGCAGGAATCATGTCCTCTGGCGGATGTCGTGGCTCTTAATATGGAGGAGCTGGACCTTCCAACACTCGAAAAAGGGCAAGATATGTACCACAAGTTCCAAAAGATACTCGGAGAATTCCAAGGGCCCATTTCGGAGCCAAAGCAGTTAATAGGGAAGGAAAGAAGTGGTATGAGTCTCATGATGAGACTAAGTACTACTCGAATGTGCTTATTGATGTCGAATCATTGTAGAATGAATACTCGAGAATCTTGGAAAGGTATTTGGATTTGCGGTTTGGATACCTTTTCCAATAGCCTAGGCCTTGAAATCTCAATGAGGTGCGAGAATTTTATGCAAATATGAGTAAGGACCTACGAGCTCAATTAGTGATTGTTCGTAGCGTAGAGGTAAACTTTTCTCTACTTGATATTAACTGGTTCCTTGGCACCCCATCTGAGATTCCTACAGGTACTTTCAACAATTTCTGCCTTCACTCGTCATACCGAGAAATCCACAACACTCTAGCCGATCCGACCTCCACTGCTAAATGGGTCTACCATGTTAATAAGGGATACCATCTTTCCTTCCCATTTGGCCACTTGTCGAAGGAGGCACGAGTTTGGGTCAAGCTAGTCACTCATTCATTCTTCCCGGGATAACACTTCTCCAATGTCACTAGGGATTATTTCTGCCTCACTTATGCACCGATGACAGGGATGCATTGAAATATGGTTCCATTTTTAGGCTTGCGACGAGAAAGTCAAAGACCCACAAGGGTCGAAGGTATGTATTTGGAGGCCTTATAACTGAGTTGTGTCATACTGCATGTGTACTAGAGGAGGAGGTAGACTATATCCCTATCATTTAGGACCCACCTTATGTTGCTACTTGAAAAGGGACCTAATACGACCTTGGGACCAGTGTTGACTACTGCTGAGAGAGCTCATCGTATTGAGCTGATTATGTGCATGTATGAGCTACAAATATTGCTACACCAGATAGGCAGTTGACCCTCAACCCCTGAGAAGCTCTGTGATGTTGAGGAACGATACACGTTGAATGTTCATGCAAAGGTTGTGTTAGGGATAGGAGCATGGTTCGTCAAGCTGGTAGAAGATGACGTACCCATAGACCTAGGAGAGAAGCATAAGGAGTTCAAAGAAGCAAAAGATGAGGAGATAAATGAGGATCCAGCTTTTGCTGTGGGGGAGACCCCATTTTACCAGATGCTCTGGATGATGAGGGAGACCCCATTTTACCCGATTTTCCATCCCACTAGGTATGTATGGCAAGCTCTGAGGACAATGCTACATTCTAAGTATGGGGTGGGAAAACCTCATCTGCTTTAACATTTCAAGATGATTTTAGTTGATTTAATTTTGAGACATTAGCTTTTATTCTTAGTTTGAGACATCTTTTAATATTTTTGGATTATGACTTAATTTTTAAGTAGTATTGTGTTTGGGTTTTCAGATTTAAATAGTGAAGTGTGTTTGTGCTTTGGAATTAAAATTGTGATATAAATATGTTTGGTAAAATTGGACAAGTCTTAGTAAGTCATGTTAAAGTGTTGATAGTATGTACATATAAGTTTTGTATGCCAATGTTATGAACTAAAATAACTTAATTCTTGACTTTTTAGTAGCTAATATTCACAATTGGTACTTAATGAATTTAGATGCTTAAAGTTGAACTCATGAGAATAAAGTGATAGTAAATCTAGTGTTACGTTATGTTGAGAAGTACGATGTGATAGTAAGGAAAATTGTTAGTCGACATTTGTAGTTTCTAGAACTTACCCGATATGTTGTAATCAATTTTAGTCTACTTATAGGTTTGAATTATGTAATTTGTGTAATTCTTCTCATGAGGGTACATAATCATGTAAGAATGGGAACTAAGTGATACTATTAACTGAACTTTCACATGAATCCGCATCAATTCATCAAATGCTTAAAGTGAGGAATGTTGCTAGAACTCCTGAAAAATGTTACTTTGGTTCAAAATATTTGTTCATTCTAAAGCTTATTATACATACTACTTAGGAAAGCATTGCATGCATGTGTCTTGATTTGTCCGAGGACGGACAAAAGCTTTAAGTGTGGGGTGATGATCTTAGGCATATTTATACGCCTAAATAATCAAAAATCCCATAAGTAGAGTGATACTCGAGGGTTAAATCATAATTTTTTAAACCTTTTTACAATTATTTTTGCGTATTTTACTAATGTTGGGCCAAGTGCACTATGTTGTTGTGGTTTTTATGAATTTTTAGTAGAATACATCGCTTCAGAGTGATACACGAACCAAGTGGAGATAATCAACATGTGACAAAGCTAAGAAAAAGTTTAACACCTAGTCCGCATTCAGTACTGTGTCGCAGATCGGTGTTAAATGGGTGCTTTCTGAGTTAGCTGATAAAAATAGCAAGTGGTCAAAAAGTAGGCTAAGTCGGCGGTGGAAACTTGAGGAAAAGTTGGGAAAAGCCAGATTTTCAGGGATTTTTAGTGCTATAAGATAGTCCACCTTAGTTGTAATTGGTCATTGTGATTTTGGGACAAAAATCAGTGAAGGAAAGAGAAGCAACAAGTCCAACTTCTTAAATTTCTTTTTTTAATTATGATTTTGAATTTTATTTGGTGTGTAATCTTAATATGAGTTCCTAAACTCACCATTTTCTGGGATTGTAACTATAGACAATGTTTTAGTTGGGGAATCCTTATATTTATTAATGAATTATTATTGTTCTTATACTCCTTAAATCATCCATTTTAAGCTTGATCACCTTGGAAATGAGCTTGTTGTGTATCATGAATTTGAAAGATGTTGTGATGCATAGAACATAAGTAGTATAAGAAGCTTGTTTGATTTATGAATATAAATTAATTTGTGTATTGGAGAATTATGACAACTATCACCTTGCTTGATTCAAAACAAAGGATGAAATCTTTAATGCATTTTTATTGGATTGTCTATCCCCTTTTAACGATGTAGTTAGGCAAACCCTAAAAATAGGCTAAAAAGAAGTGTGCAACCATATTTTGGTAATTTCAACCCTTTGAATCAACAATCGATAACTCAATCATAAGTGTAATATTTAATAACTAATTCAGCATTGACAAACTTACAACCTCGGAATTTCATTCATATTGATATTTAATTAGAAGAATCAACTTGAGTATAATCATAATTCCTAGTTTTAATAGTTCATAGACTAGTTTGTAATGACAATTTTAATCAAAGCTTATTCTATTTTTCATCAACATAACAAGTTGAATAATTACTAAGTTATATCAAGTCTCTTGGGTTTGACATTCCGATCTTTAAAAGACCACTGTATTACTTATCTTGACTACGTATACTTGCGTGTGCTAGGAGCCAACAATTTCACTCTTGAATTGCATGGTTTTACACTATAAAATGTCTGGTTATGGATTCTTGAGGAATTGAATGTCTAATGTATGTCTTATTAGTTGAATGACTATATGATGATGAGTTGATGATGAAAAGGAATGTATATGTATGTTGATGAAAGGAGTGTGTGTGTATATATATATATATGATATTATCTTTATATAGTGCTGGGGATGACCAAGCCTAGCTCGGGGGGTTGTAGGCCTTGGTAACCTATTGAGGGGCTTGTACCTTGGTCGTCTAGCTCAGTAGGGTGGTAGGCTTGGGTAACCTTGTTGGGGTTGGTACCCATCAACCTTGATCGGAGTTTGTTCTTTGTCAACCTTGGTGGGGGGTTTTACTCCATCAACCTCGGTGAGGGGTTTGTACTCTATCAACCTCATGAATGGGTTTGTACCTCATGCGCCTATCCAAGGGGGTAGTAGTCCTTGGCTTGCAATAAAATGGTCACTCCTTACAATAGTATTATGATCTATATAAGTATGACTTTACTTCAAGTATCATTCATACAGGTCATATTATTAGTATGCTATTCATTGCTTATGATTATGCATTTTGCCTTGATACCTACCTCTTATTGCATTGCATCCTATATACTTAGTACATTCAGATGTACTAAGACATACTTTATGCCTACATGATGTCACCATGTAGGAGCCAGTGTATCACTTGATCATACTTCTTCATATGGCTAGTACGACTTCTATTAAGCTTGTTGGTGAGTCCTCTATTCCAAGGATGTTACTTATGGTCTATTGCTATGTATTAAGACTCTCTTTCTTTGACTTATGTATTGACTATGAGGGTGAGATCGGTTGCTTTGTCTTGGCCACTACTCTTATTTATGTAGTAAAGGTATTGTTGGACATGTTATGTACCTATGTTATGAGCTTGACTCTTGATGCTTATGATATGGGAGTTTATCCCTAGTCCCAATTTCCCCTTGTTTACATTTATCTCATATTGTCATTCTAATTGCTTCCATGACCAAGGACGGGTAATAATATACTATAAGGCTCATTTTGAGTTCCTTCGAGTTCTCCATTCGCTGGTCACATCTAGGACGAGGTTTGGGTCATGACAAAGGTGGTATCAGAGCACTAGATTGTTATATCCTCGGAGTCTAATAAATTGCATTGATTAGAGTCTTATTCATGCTTGTGTTGTGCACCACAACTATGACTAGGATGTTATGAGATGTTTGAGGAAATGTTTCCCTTCTTTATGTTCTAAGTCATGCTATAGAGTTGAAGTATGTTTTGCCCCCTAACAATTGTTCTTCGTTATGCTAGATCATGCCTAATTCGAGAGGAAGACGAGCTCGCACACCCGAGGAGAAACCGACCAATGGAGAGCTTAGGGATTCTCTCACATTGCTTAAACAAGTGATGGCTAATTAAGCTAACGAAGGGGCCCATCTCCTCATGCTCCTACATCGGCCTCTCGGATAAGAGACTTCATGAGAATGAATCCCCTAGAATTTCATGGGTCAATGGTGAGTGAGGACCCCAAGAATTCATTACTGAGGTCTATAAAATTTTGTCCATCATGGGTGTGAGGCCAGAGGATAAGGCGGATTTAGCGGCCTACCAACTCAAAAGGATAGCATAAATATGGTACAACTAATGGAAGAAAGAGAAGAGAGTTGGCTATGTTGTACTTTGGGAGGAGTTCAAGGTGGCCTTCCTTAATTGGTTCTTCTTTCTTGAACTTAGGGAAGCTAAGTTGGTGGAAATTATGATTTTGAGATAAGGGTTCATGAGTGTGAGGGAGTGTTCCCTCAAGTTCACCCAACTTTCAAAGTTTGCTCTTCACTTGATTGCCGACCCAAGGTTGAGAATAAACAAATTTGTTATGGGTGTCTCCGACTTGGTTGGTCAAAAATGATGGTTTGCCATATTAATTTGTGACATGGACTTGTTACATTTGATAACCTATGCCGAATAAATAGAGGAGGAGAAATTAATAAAGAGAAGGGGGCGTGAGGCCGAGAGGGCCTTTTTTAGGGTAATTTCCAAAAGAGTGGCTAGTTCTATCAAGGCCAAAGGCCTACTCATGCATTTGATAAGAGGGTTGCAGATGATCTTTCAAGGGCCTAAGGTGTAAGGGGTGTGGCTCCTATTGATATGTATCCAAAGTACTGTAAGGGCTATGATGGCCCATGTTTAAAGAATACCATTGCTTGTTATGGTTGTGGGCAGATGGGTCATAAGGCAATAGATTGCCTTCGAAACCGCAACAAGGGAAAGGAGGTTCGTCCATAAGGTGCTAATGCAGTCCCATTAGAAAAAGGTGGCTGACAAGATGGTTTCCTAAGGCACAACTGGTTCTATGCTTTGCATGGGAGGCAAGGGTTGATGAAGTCCTTGATGTTGTTATCAATATGTTGAAAATCTTTGACTTTGATGTATATGTATTAATTAATCCGGGTGCCACTCTTTCTTTTGTTACCCCTTTTGTTGCTCAAAAGTTCCATGTTGACCCTGTTAGACATTAGAAGTTTCTTGCGCTTAGCAAGATGCTATCAGAGGTTTGTGAATAGGTTCTCTTATATTGCTTCCCCTATGACAAAATTGACCCAAAAGAAGGCCAACTTTGTGTGGTTCTATGAATGTGAAAGTAGTTTCCTAACATTGAAAGACAATCTTATATTTGCTCCTATATTGTCACTACCAGATGGGCTTGAGGAATTTGTGGTGTATTATGATGCTTATCGAGTTGGTTTAGGTTGTGTGTTGATGCAAAATGGTAAAGTCATAGCTTATGCTTCTATACAACTTAAAGTACATGAATGAAATTACCCTACCCATGATCTAGAGTTAGCTGTCGTTGTGTTTGCATTAAAGATTTGGCGTCACTACTTGTATGGGGTACATGATGATGTATTCACCAATCATAAGAGCCTTCAGTATGTCTCTACTCAAAAGGATCTTAACTTGAGGAAAAGGACATGGTTACAACTTCTTAAGGACTATGATGTGAGTGTTCATTATCATTCGGGTAAGGCAAATATGGTGGAAGATGCCTTAAGTAGGTTATCCATGGGTAGCCTAGCACATGTCGATGGTGGTGATAAGGAAATGGCTAAGGAGGTGCATCAGTTGGCTAGATTGGGAGTTATGTTGGAAGAGGATGGTAACAGTGGTGTGGTTTTTGTTGATGGTTCTAAGTCTTCTTTGTTTGATGACGTGATGGCAAAACAAGATCTTAATCCCTCTTTGTTAGAATTGAAGGCCTTGGTGAAAGAGGACAAGGTGGAAGTTTTCTTCCAAGGGGGAGATGGTGACCTTAGGTACAAAGGTAGGTTGTGTGTACCTGTGTTGATGGTTCGATAGAAAGGATCCTTGATGAGGCCCACAAATCTTCTTATTCTATCCACCCTAGTTCCACCAAATTGTATAGAGACTTGTGGGATGCTTATTGGTGGGGAGGCATGAAGAGGGACATTACCAAATTGGTTTTCGGTTGTCATACTTGTCAACAAGTCAAAGCCGAACATCAAAGGACGGGTGGCCTAACCCAAGATATTGAGGTTGCTCCTTGGAAATGGGAAGAGATAAATATGGATTTTGTGGTTGGGTTGCCTAATACTAGAAAGGGTTTTGATTCCATTTGTGTTGTGGTTGATAGGATTTAGGGCTGAAGATTATGCAAGTTTATTCCTTCATGACTTGATAAGGTTGCATAGGGTTCCTTTGTCCATCATATCGGAAGCATGGGGCACAATTCACTTTGCACTTTTGGAGGTCTTTCTAAAGGGGGATTGGTACTAAAGTTAAGCTTTTTATAGCCTTCCACCCTCAAATGGAAGGCCAAGACAAGATGACCATCCAAACCCTTGAGGATACACTTAGAGTATATGTGTTGGAGTTTAAAGGTAGTTGAGGTGATCATATTTTGTTGATTGAATTTTCATACAACAATAGCTGTCATTCTTGCTTTAGTATGACTTCTTTTGAGGCTCTCTATGTGAGACGTTGTAGATTACCGGTTGGATGGTTGAGGTTGGTGAAATAGCTTTGTTGGGACAAGATCTGGATATAGAGGCTCTTGAGAAGGTTAGAATGATTAGGAAAGGTTGAAGATGGCCCAAAGTCATCAAAAATCTTATGCCGATGTGAGAAGAAGAGGCCTCAAATTCAAAGTTGGTGATTGGGTCTACCTAAAAGGCTTCATCCATAAAGGAAGTGGTCAGTTTTGAGAAGAAGGGAAAGTTGAGCCTAAGATATATTGGTCCTTATGAGGTCATGAAGAGGTTGACAAGGTAACTTATGAGTTGAGGTTGCTTAGTGAGATGGAATTGGTTCATCCTGTATTCCATGTGTCAATGTTGAGGAAATGTGTGGGTGATCCGAATGCCATTGTGCCTCTTGATGTTATGGGTGTTGTTGAGGATAATTTGACATATTAAGAGGTTTTAGTTTAGATTTTGGATAGGCAAGTGAAGAGGTTGAGAAATAAAGAGGTGGCTTCCGTTAAGGTCATTTGGAGGAATGAACAAGTTGAGAGTGTTACTTGGGAGGCCGAAGTGGACACGCAAAAGCGATACCTTTACCTTTTACACTCCACTCAAGCCTAAGGTATTGATCTACATTCTTTATATGATCTCAAGTCCTCAGTTCGTCCCTCATGTCATTGCATATGTTCATGTTTAAATTAACAAGTTCACGATGATTTTATGCTTATGATGAAGTTTTTGAAGTGATGTTTAAGTGCATTGTTGCATATCTATGTGGACTGAAATTATCAAGTTTGTGCATCGCATATACGTCGCTTTGACATTCAGGAACGAATGTTCCCAAGGGGGAGATATTGAAATGACCCCAAAAATTGCCCGAAAATGTGCCTCGAAAGTTTCCTAAATTATAATTTCTATATATCTCAAAATCTATGTGTGCTATCAAAAATTTGACTTCATGTTCTTGTTTACGGGGTCAAAATTAGGGAAAATAGGGTCTAACCCTGATTTAAGAGCAAATGGTTAGCAATTTTGATTTTTCAAGTGACGATTTCCAGAGAGCTTTTCACGTCCCTGGCACGATGCGGCAAGGGCATGCAGATGAAGAAATTCGATTTTCATGTCTTGTCCACAATGCAGACATGCATATTTTTTAGTCTAGTTATTTTTCTTACAGTCCAAGACTTTGAAGTCTTGCGCCTAAGTGTCCCCAAACGTAAAAACACCCATACTTAACCATTTTTCACCCTCATATCATTACAAATATTCTTCAATACTCATTCAAATAACTGATGCTTCATCGAAGGAGGAGCAACTTACGAATTTGGCAAAGATGATTGAAGAATTGACCAAGCACGTTCAAAGTCAAGAATATCGCATAGACAAGTTGATGGATAGGATGGATGGTTTACTAATGAGAATCTAGTCATGCACCTGGAAAGGGCATTGAAGTTCATGAGATTAATAATCTTACGAAGCAAGCATCACATATCAAGGTATTTGGATGACTATTCATGTCACTTTATTGTGTTAAACAAGTTATGTAAGTATAATTATTCTCAAGCATGTTTTATCCTAAGCATTGATTACACATGGCATATTGAGCTTATATTCATTGGTTATGATTAAACATCTTGTTTATTATAGCTTTTGATCCTTGTGCATTACATCCCACATACTTAGTACATTCAAACTTACTAATACATACTCTATTCCTACATGATGTTACCATGTAGGGACCAGAGCACCTTTTGATCATCCTCCACAAGGCTAGTATGGTACTTTCGAGATAAGCTTTAATGAGTCCTCAAGTCCGAGGACACTATCTATATTACTCATGCTATTTGATACTTCTTTATGTTGAACACTTGTTACTATGAGCGTGAGCCAGGAAAGTATCTTAGCCCCACTCCATTCTATGTTATAAATGTTGTTGTATATCATGATGTACTTATGCTATGAGCTTGACTCTTCTATATTTTTATGATGATCAAAGACTACCCTTAGTCCTGTTTCCCTTTTTACTATATGTCTTGTTGTTGTTATTTTGCTTTCATGATCAAGGATGTGTGATTGATATGCTAAGAGGCTTGTTTGGGGCCCCTTTGGGTTCCCATTCATGGTGACATGTCTAGGCTGTAGACTTGGGTCTTGACAGGTGGTCACCTATGTTTAAACATTTAGAACAGCGTAAAGCCTCGTATTATTGGTCCCCTATGTTTAAACATTTAGAACAGCATAAAGCCTTATTATATTGATCCCATATGTTTAAACATTTAGAATAGCATGAAGCATCAAATTGATGATCTCAGAGTAGGGATATAGAACACATCCCTTTACACCTCGAGATCAAATTCTTATGTTATGGAATCCACAAAGACAAATGTCACTTCCTTTGACCTACAAAAAAAAAGAAGCAGGGATATAGAACACATTCCTTTACACCTCGAGATCAAATTCTTGTGTTATAGAATCCACAAAGATAAATGTCACTCCCTTTGACCTACAAAAAAAAAAGAAGAAAAGAAGAAGGAGAAGAAGGAGAAGAAAGAGAAGAAGGAGAAGAAAGAGAAGAAGAAGGAGAAGAAGAAGGAGAAGAAGAAGCAGGTGGAGAAGAAGCAGAAGAAGAAGAAGGAGGAGAAGAAGAAGAAGAAGAAGGAGAAGAAGAAGGAGAAGGATAAGAAGAAGGAGAGAAGAAGAAGGAGAAGAAGAAGAAGAAAAAGAAGGAGAAGAAGCAGAAGAAGAAGGACGAGAAGCAGAAGGAGAAGGAGGAGAAAAAAAAGGAGAATCAGTAGAAGGAGAAGAAGCAGAAGGAGAAGAAGAAGAAGAAGAAGAAGAAAAAGAAGGAGAAGGAGAAGAAATAGAAGGAGAAAGAAAAGGAGAAGAAGAGGAGAAGGAGAAGGAGGAGGAGGAGAAGGAGAAGGAGAAGGAGAAGAAAGAGAAGGAGAAGGAGAAGGAGAAGGAGAAGGAGAAGAAGAAGAAGGAGAAGGAGGAGAAGAAGAAGAAGGAAAAGGAGCAGGAGAAGGAGGAGAAGGAGAAGAAGAAGAAGAAGGAGAAGGAGAAGGAAAAAGAGGAGAAGGAGAAGGAGAAAGAGACGAAGAAGGAGAAGGAGAAAAAGAAGGAGAGAAGAAGAAGGAGAAGAAGAAGAAGAAAAAGAAGGACAAGAAGCAGAAGAAGAAGGAGAAGAAGCAGAAGGAGAAGGAGAAGGAGGAGAAAAAAAAGGAGAATCAGTATAAGGAGAAGAAGCAGAAGGAGAAGAAGAAGAAGAAGAAGAAGAAAAAGAAGGAGAAGGAGAAGAAATAGAAGGAGAA
>JAOTQJ010001552.1:28482-56789 GCA_025642045.1 Solanum sejunctum | reverse complement strand
TTAGGATGTCATCAATGAACACAATCACAAACACATCCAAGAATGGTTTAAACACTCGATTCATAAGGTCCATAAATGCCGCTAGAGCATTTGTCAGCCCGAAGGACATAAATCTGAATTCATAATGTCCGTAGCTAGTTCTGAATGCTGTTTTAGGAATATCTTCTTCCGGCTCCTGCACCTGGTGATACCCTGATTGCAGGTCTATCTTTGAGAAGTACCTGGATCCCTGCAACTGGTCAAACAGATCATCAATCCTAGGGAGAGGGTATTTTTTCTTAACAGTTACCTTGTTCAGCTATCGGTAGTTAATACACATCCGCAGCGACCCGCCTTTCTTCCTCACGAATAGTACCAGAGCTCCCAAGGGATAGGTGCTAGGCCGAATAAAGCCTTTCTCTAACAAATCTTTGACCTTCTCCTTCAATTCCTTTAACTCGACTGGCGCCATTCTATATGGAGGGATCGAGATAGGCTGAGTTCCAGGCAATAAATCTAGAGCAAACTCCACTTCTCGCTCAGGAGGAAGACCGGGAAATTCATCCAGAAATATGTCCAAAAATTCACTAACTACTGGAACAGACTAGAGAGTCGTAGGCTTAACATTCACATTATGTACCCGAACCAAGTGATAAAGACATCCTTTTCTGATCATCCTATTGGCCTTGAGGTACAAAATAAATTTACCCCTCGGTGTTGCAATATTACCAGACCATTACAGAACTGGTTCTCCTGGAAACTGAAATTAAACTAAATTTTTTTGATAATCAACCTTAGCGTAGCAAGAAGCTAGCCAATCCATGCCCATAATTACATCAAAATCCATCATATCTAGTTCTATCACATCAGCCAAAGTATACGGTCAAGAACAAATACTGGGCAGTTTCTATAAACTCTGTTAACTATAATAGATTCACCTATCAGTGTCCCAACCTCAAAAGGCTCTATTGGTCCAGACTCTATATAAATTGTGTATGCAACCATCAGGGAAATGTACGACAAAGCGAAACTAGGGTCAATCAACACAAATATAGCCCGAGAACAAACAAATAATGTGTCTGTGATAACATTAGGCGATGCCTCCTGGTCCTGTCAGCTAGCTAGGGCATAAATGCGGTTAACAGGCCCGCTAGAACCTGGAACTCCACCGCAACCTATGCCATGACCTACTGCCGCTGGGGTACCTCGCCCCATAGGGCTCATAGCCATTGAAGCAGAAGAAGAAGCTCCAACTGCTCCAGAAGTCTGGGTGGACCCTTCTGCACTAACTCTATTAGGACAATCCCACATTAGGTGGACATGACGACCATAAATAAAATAGGCACCTATAGAGCGAAAACACTCCCCCGGGTGCTATTTCCCGCAATAAGGACACAGGGGTATAGTAAATCTCTGCTGGATGTGGAACTTGATCCTGCCCCTAACTGACTAGTAATAGCTGGTCTCCTACCGGGGGTCTAGGAAGATGTGCTTCGCACTGGTCGAGGAGGAGGCCCACTCTGCTGCGGCCGAGACTGCCTGCCTCGAAAATCTGCTACTTAACCAGATGACCTAGCCCTCTTTGGCGGCCCCCTATCATCTGTCTTGTACGCATGGCGTCATCGACGAAGATCCTCCATCCCCTGGGGATGGGTCTAAATGTGGGCAATATCTATCCCCACTTAGGCAGCCAATACCAGACAACTATCCACATAATTTGAATCCAGCCCCACAATATAGCGATGCATACGATCTGTCATGCTGAAAACATGTACAGATGCATATCAGGCCAAAGAATTGAATTCTAGACTATATTTTCGAACCGACCGGCCTCACTGCCTCAACATCAGAAACCTGTCCTCCCTGGCACGCCTAATTTCTAGAGGTAAAAGGTGAGCCAGGAATGCCTCAATGAACTAGCCTCAAACAGCAAGTCGGGCTTCCGTACCTCGGGATAAAATCCATGACTCATGCCAATTTTCCATAACATCATGCAACCGATAGGATGCCAACTCTATAGATTGCACTTCGGAGGCCCCAGTCACCTTTAATGCCCGCTGCATCTGTCTCACGAACTCCTGAGGATCTTCTGAAGGTTTGGACCCAAAGAATTCTGGTGGTCCACAAGCCAAGAAATCATGGGTCCGGGAACTATCTCGAAGGGCAACCTGACTACTTCCAGCCTCCTATCTGTGGGCCTAATATGCCATAATCTGAGTCAACAACTACATTGCCTCCTGCATCTCCTCGATTTCTGTGCCTGGCTGGGGAGTTGGAGGTTCTGACACCTGACCCTCTGGAGTTGGTGGGGTGACTAAACCAGCTATCGGGAAAATAATCTCTGGCTCTGGCTGGTCATGAGCCCGGGTAGTTCCTTGACTATGTCGAGCCCCAACTACTGCTGCAGGTCTTCCCTTGCGACCAACTGGTTTCGTTCTCGGTGGCATATCTGAAATTTAAATAATTTTTGTCAGGGAGGAAATCATCCTATTAATATCTCTCTAATGCACGATCTTAGACCAGAAGGAAGAGTAACATCCTAAATATCCTATAGCCTCCTATTTATAGATGTGGTGCACGATATACCGATAAACAAGACTCTATTAGACACGGCCTGTGGACACTCCGAGGACTAACTGCTCTGATACCACTTCTGTCATGACTCAACCCAGGGACCGTGATTAGTTTCAATTAAGCACCCAGACAAACACTAAACCAGATTTTCAGCAACCCCAACATATAACAAAAATCTATACACATATGTATGCGGGCTGACATGGTTACCACTGTGATAGAATCGCCTAACAAATATATCATACATACATTGTCATACCATATGCAATATCCCACACCCACATGTATCCACAGACCTCTACACATACAAAATGAATCATAGGACAGGATAGGGCCTCGTTATACCCTCGAATATACATAAATGCAACATACAGAAAATAAGTGTACGTGTATATACCAAAAATCTGCTCCTGAGGCATCAAATATATTGTATTTTGATAGCACATCACTTTGCATCTTACATACTTGGTACATTCAAATGTATTAACGCATATTCTATGCCTATATGATGTCACCATTTAGGAATCGGTGCACTGCTTGATCATCCTCTCTCTCCATGTGGCTAGTACGATTGTCTCTCAAGCTTTTTGGTGAGTTCTCCATTCCAAGGACCGTGCTTATGAACTCTTACAATATATTAAGACTATCTTTCCTTATTTATATATTGACTATGAGGGTGAGCTCGGTTGTTTGTCGTGGCCCCTGCTCTTACATATGTAGTAGAGGTGTTATTTGACATGTTATGTATCTTTGCTATGAGCCTTGACTATCTTATTTCTTGATGTTATGATATGGTAATTTACCCTTCGACCCAATTCCCTTGTTTATGCTTATTTATCTTTGTCATTTTAATTACTTCCGGTACCAAGGATAGTAATGATTTGCTATAAGGCTTATTTGGGGTTCCTTCGGGTTCTCCATTTATTGGTCATATCTAGGCCCTAGGCTTGGGTCATGATAAAGATGTTATCAGAGCACTAGGTTGTTAGATCCTCAGATTTTTCGGTGATCCAATACCACCGCCAGAACAGAAGAAAGACCTAACAAACCATGTTGATTAAAGTCTTATTTATGGTTCTGTTGTGCACTATAGCTATGAGTAGGAGGCTATAAGACATTTTAGAAAATGTTTTCCTTATTTATATTCTAAGTCGTGGTATAGAGTTAAAGTACGTTTTCCCCCTTAATGATTATACTTTGTTGTGCCAGATTATGGCTAACATTAGAGAAAGATGACCCCACACACCCAAGGAATAACCAGATAATGGAGAGCTCTAGGATATTCTCACCTTGCTTGCACAAGTTGTGGCTAATCAATCCAATCAAGGGGTCCAAGCCACTCATGCTCCTACATTGGGCTCTCAGATGAGAAACTTCATGAGAATGAATCCCCCGAAATTCTATGGGTGAAAAGGTAAATGAGGACCCTGAAGACTTTACTAATGAGGTCTATAAGGTATTAGTTATCATGGGTATGAGGTTGGAAGATAAGGCAGAGTTGGCGGCCTACCAACTCAATGGGGTAGCATAAATATGGTACAATCAATAGAGGGAGGATAAGGAAGTCAACAATGTGGTTCTTTGGGAAGAGTTCAAGGTGGCCTTTCTTAATCGGTTCTGCGCCCTTGAGCTTAGGGAAGCTAGATTGGTGGAATTTAAGAATTTAAGACAAGTGCCTATGAGAGTGAGAGAGTATTCCCTCAAGTGTACAACATTAAAAGTTTTCTCCCCACTTGGTTGCCGACCCAAGGTCGAGAATGAACAAGTTAGTGATGGGTATGTTCGACTTAGTAAGTAAAGAATGCCAGTCTATTATACTGATTAATGATATGGACTTGTCACGTTTAATGAATTATGCTAAATAAATGGAAGAGAAAAAATTTAGGAAGAGAAGGGGGCATGAGGCTAAGAGGGTCCGTATTGAGTGAAAGTTCCAAAAGAGTAGCCAGTTCAATCAAGGCCAAAGGTCTTCTCATGCATTTCAAAAGAGGGTTGCCAATGATTTACCGAGGGCCCAAGGTGTTAGGAGTGTGGCTCTTATTCATGTATGTCTAAAGTGTGGCAAGGGTCATGGTGGTCCATGCTTGAGGAATATTGGTGCTTGTTATGGTTGTGGGGAAATGGGGCATAAGGTAATAGATTGCCCTTGAAATTTCAACAAGGGTAAGGAGGTTGGTCCATAAGGTTCTAATATGGTCCCTTTGGGGAGAAATGGCCGACAAGATGATGCCCCAAGGCACAATTGGTTTTATGCCTTGCATGGAAGGTAAGGGGTTGATGAGGTTCCCGATGTTGTTACCAATATGTTGAAAATCTTTGACTTTGATATGGATGCATTGATTGATCTAGGTGCCACTCTTTCTTTTGTTACTCCCTTTGTTGCCAAAAGGTGTCATGTTGACCCTAAGTTGTTGTGTGAGTCACATGAGGTATCTACTCCTATTGGTGCAGGTATTGTTGCTAGAAAAGTCTATAGAAATTGTCCCATTTGCATCTTGCATAAAATATTACCTTGTGATCTTGTTGAGTTAGATATGGTTGATTTTGATTTCATTTTTGGGATGGATTGGTTGCATGCATACTTTGCCTCTATTGATTGAAGAACATGTAGAGTGAAGTTCCAATTTCCAAATGAACCCATCCTTAAGTGGCACAGTGATGATGTGGTGGTCAAGGTTAGTTTCATATCTTGCATTAAAGCCTATATGTTTTGATCTCAGAAGTGCCTGGAATCATAATTTCCACATATCTCAAAATCCATGCGCAATATCAAAAATCCGACTTCATATTCTTGATCGGGGGGTCAAATTGAGTGACAGATAGGTGTAATCCTTATTTCAGAGCAAAAGATTAGCAATTTTAATTTTGAAAGAATGCAAATTCTAGTGAGGTTTGCACGCCCCTGGCGCAACATGGCTAGGGCACGCAAATGAAGGACTCCTAATCTTGCAACAGGTCCGTGACGTGGACCTGTGTATTTTCTGCCTAGTTAATTTTTATGCGGTCCAAGGATTTTGGGTCTTGGGACTAGCATTTCCAAAAATGAAAACACCTGTACTTAGCCATTTTTCACACTCATATCAACCTAAACATTCCCCCAATACTCATTCAATCACTTAGCCAAATAATTTACTCCTAAATTCAAGTCTCAAACCTTATCCAAATCTAAGGATTTCCTCTCAAGCTTCAAGTCTCCATCTGCAATCTTCATCAAGTTTATTTCCAAAGCTAAGGTATGTGGGTTTTCTTTCATGAGTTCCTTTCGCCCGTGATACCCAAGCTTCTTTTTACCCTAAATTGCACGATTCAAAGTTGATTTACAAATGGTTCTTATTTTTTATGAAAATCACTGCCCACTATGTTGGGGTTTATGAAATTATGACTGTTTTACTATATTTTGGACTATGAATCTAAGATCTATTGTGGGATTTCATGAAGGGTTTCATGTAGATTGATTGATGGTGTTACCAATTATCTATTAATGGTTTTACATTGAATTTTCTAGCATGATAACATTCTTGAATTGCATGGTTTTATACTAGCACTACACACCCTCTAAGTGTTTGATAAAATGTCCGATTATAGTTTCTTGAGGAATTGAAGGTCCAATGCATGTCTTATAAATTGAATGACTTTATGATAATAGAATGATGCTGAAATAATGATGGAATGATGATGAAATGAAATGTATGTATATGATGATGAAAGGAGTGTATATGTATGATACTATCTCTATATGTTGGGGATGACCTAGCCTAGCTCGGGGGGTTGTAGGCTCTGGTAACCTTGTTGAGGGGTTTGTATCTTGATCGCCTATCTCAAGGGGTGGTAGGACTAGGTAACCTTGTTTGGGGTTTGTACCCATTAACTTTGTTGGAGGTTTGTACCCATCAACCTTGTTGGGGGGTTTGTACTCCATCAACCATGTTTGGGGGCTTATACTCCATCAACCTCATGAAGGGGTTTTGACCTCACATACCTCTCCAAGGAGGTGGTAGGCCTTGGATTGCACTAAGAATGGTTACTCCTTACACTTATTTTTCATATAAGCATGATTTACTACGAGCATCTTCCATGCATGCCATATTGCTATATGTACTCATTTCCTATGCTTATGCATTTTGATTATGTTACTATCACTTGTTGCATTGTATACTACATACTTAGTACTTTAAAATGTACAAACACATACTCTATGCCTACATGATATCACCATGTAGGAACTGGTACACCACTTGATCCTCGTCCTCCTCCACATGGCTAGTACGATTGTCACTCAAACTTGTTGGTGAGTCCTCCATTTCGGGGACGTTGCTTATGATATCTTTCTATGTACTATGACTATATTTATTTATTTATGCATTTATTATGAGGGTGAGCCTGGTTGTTTGTGATGGGCTCAGATCTTATATATGTAATAGAGGTGTTTTTGGATATGTTATGTATCTATGCTATAAGCCTTGACTCTCGTTTCTTGATGTTATGATATGGCACTTTGCCCATAGTCCCAATTCTCTTATTTATGCTTCTCTCTCTTTGTCATGTTAATTGCTTCTGCTACTAAGGATGTCTAATGATATGCTATGAGGCTTGTTTGGGGTTCCTTCGGTTCCCCATTTGCCGGTCACGTCTATGCCCTAGGCTTGGGTCGTGACATTAAAGGTGTTGTTAGACATGTTATGTATAATGCTATGAGCTTTGACTTTCTCTTGACCCTTGATGTTCATGAAATGAAAGATGTCCCTTAGCCCAGGTTATCCCTATTTACTATATTTTGTTGTTATTTATTGCTTCTGCGATGAAGGATGTGTAATGATATGCATAGAGGCTTGCTTGGGTTCCCTTTGTGTTCCCCTTGTGTCATGTCATGTATAGGCCCTATTCTGGGGTTTTTACAAGAATATGAAGTTGGACTTTTGATATCACGCATAAATTTTGAGATATATGGAAATTAGGATTATAGGCACTTTCGAGGCACATTTTTGGGTACTTTTTGGGGTCGTTTCAATATCTCCCCCTTGGAAACATTTATCTCGAATGTCAAAGAAATGCATATAAGAGAAATAAGCAAGATGATTTCAGCCCACATAAGAATGCAACATTGCTCTTAAACATCTTTTTTCAAAAATCTCAACATAAGTGTCAAAATCGCCATGAACTTGTCAACATGAACATGAATGTATGCAAAAGACATAAGTGCTGAAACTTAAGACTTAGAATCACAAAAAGGACTTGATGTGTTATTATAAGTTTGAACAAAATGAAAGAGGTATGGATATTTCTTCTCCATGACCGTTCTGGCTCCCCGAGAGACACTTCGACTAGATGATTCTTCCAAAGGGCCTTGACGAGCACTACATCCTTATTAACCAACTTTCCCTCCCATCAATCCAATATCTCCACCCGAACCTCCTCATAAGCCAACTCATAATCCATAACACCCTCAACCTCAAAGAGTTCTATAGTACTTGAGTCACCAACACATCTCCTCGATCTAGATGCATGAAGAACTGGACGAACCATATCCATATCCATAGGCAATTCCAATTTGTATGAAACCTTACCAATATTCCTCAACACTCTGTAAGGACCCAAAAACCATAAGCTCAATTCCCTTCTTACCAAAATGATCCATACCTTCCATGGAAATAGACCCAATCACCAACCTTAAAGTCAAGATCCCTCCTCCTTACATAGACATAAGACCTTTGACAACCTTGGGTTGTTTTCAACCTTTCTCTAATCAACCTCACTTTCTCTATGGCTTTCATTACCAAATCCGAACCTAACAAAGCAATCTCTCCCACTTCATACTACTCAACCAAACACAAACTTAGCAATGTCTTTCTTCATACCTCTTCACCAAAACTCATCCTTCAAATCTCTATACATCTTTTGTAGAACCAGGGTGAATAGAATAGGAAGAATCATGAGCTTCATCAAAGAATCAACCTCCTCAAGTCATCAATATTAAGCACACACAACCTACCTTGGTACCTAAGGGTACCATATCCCCCTTGGGAGAAAACTCTTACATTACCATCCCTTACCAAGGCCTTCAACTCTAACAAGGTGGGGTCAAGGTCTAGCCTTACCTCCACTTCTTCAACCAATAAAGAGTTAGAACCATCAACTACCACTACACCACCATTGTCAACCGCTTACAACCTAACCACCAAACAATTCCATCATGACCACTACTCAAAATACTCTCCCCTAGTTAGAAAATACACCTAGGGAAAATCACATACCCTCATCCTTACTTGGGCAAAAACCTCAAACCAAATATCAATGTTAAAGGAGTGACTAACACATTGAAGTTGGTCAAATAGATCATAAATCCTTAGTAGTGGGTACTTATTACTTATGGTGACCCTAATAAGTTGTCGGCAGTCAATACACATTCTAAGGGAACCATCTTTCTCCTATGCAAACTACACTGGGAAGCTCACTAGGAAAGACATCAAGGAACCCATTAACTACCAAAACTGACCTTACAGGGAGGACTTTGGACTCAACTTATGACATCAAATGCAAGAAGTGAATCTACTCTTTACCACCATATCATGACTCCCCCACTCAAGAATGGGTCCATTAGGGAATTGGAATCTAACTTTACGAGTCGGACAAATAATGGAGACATAATATGCATGAAACTAATACACCTCAAGTATGACATCAAAACCTACCATATCTAATTCAACATTGTCACAAAACAAGATCTATGTAATATGAACACAGAACAATTAATGTAGATCTCGCTAGAAACAAAAGACTCAATAATGGGGTAGACTCGAAAGGTTTACACAACAATTCATGAAACACTTGAACCCCACTAGAAACAAGAAAGAATAATTAAAGCGATAGTGGCATGTGAATCCATCAATGCATACACATTAAAGCCAAAGGAAATTTTAACATACCGGTAGCAACATCGGGCGCCTCCCCTCCTTGCCTCCCTTGAAGAGCATAAAACTTAGTGTGCCATGGGACACCACCTTGATGACCTTCCCCTCTACCTTTGGGTTGAGCATGAGCACAACCACAACTTTATCAATAAATCCGCCACAACCAAAGTATGAATTAGATCTCTTCTATCATGGGCCACCATAGCCTTTCCCACACATTTGGCGCCTAGGCTTTGCCACCACCTCATCACCTCCTTTAATCTTATTGCCTTTATACAACAATCTATTACCTTATGAAGTATCTTTGGAAATTACCCCCTAAATTTGCCTCCTCGGCCTTACTACTCCTTCTCTTACCATTTGAAGTCTCGGGGTCACTTACTTGTTGATTGAGTGGGATTGTCACCACTTTAGCCAATAGCCATAAAGCAATGTGAACCTCTGCATTCGATATGTCGCCGTCCTAAGTTGCCTTAGACATATTCTAAAATGTAACAATTAGGGATTAGCAATAAGCCCTAGAGGACCTAACTCTACCACACGACATAGTTCATAAAGTGGTGAAACATTTCCTAAAACGCCTCATAGTCTCCCATTCATAGTTGTGCATGCTTCACAACTATGAAAAAAGACTCTAATCAATATCATGTGTTGGATTCTCAGGATCATTAACAACCTAGTGCTCTGATATCAAATTTTCCACTATCTAAACTAGGGCTTAGATATGACACGGTAAATGGAGAACTAGATGGAACCCCAATCAAGCCTATTAGCATATCCTTGGTCGTGGACTCAAGATAAAATAACAAAAGAAAACACAAACAAGGGAAATTAGGACTAAGGGAAAGAATTTAATACTTAAGTAACATAAATGAGTCAAAGCTCAAGTATAATTACATTACTTGTCCAACAACACCTCTAGACTTAGAATTGATAGGGGGCCAAGACAACGTTCTGGCTCACCCTAATAGTCATAAGTTTCTAATATAGAATGAATCAATACATAGAATAAATCAAGAGAAGTATATCCTCAGAATGGAGGACTCACCAACAAGCTTTGAGAGCTAGTACTAGCCATGTGGAGGAGGAGGATCAAATGGAGTTCTGGTTTCTACATGGTAATATCATGTAGGCATAGAGTATGCGTTAGTATGATTGAATATACTAAGTATGTAGGATGCAATGCAATAAAAGATAGGCAAAATAATCGAAATGCATAAGTAGGCAATAACTGAACATATAGCATGCATGAAAGAGTTTGTAGTAAAACATGCTTACATAGAACGTAATATATGTGTAGGAATATACTATCATTAGTAACCAAGGCCTACTACCTCCTTGGCGAGGCGATTGAGGTATATACTGCCCAATATGGTAGCACAGGCCTACCACCCCCCGAGCGAGGCGATTGTGGATATACCCCCCAATATGGTAACAAGGGCCTACCAACCCCCAAGCTAGGAAATTGAGGTATATACCCCTCCAATATGGTAGAATGGGCCTGCCAGCCCTAGCTAGGAGATTGGGGTATAAACCCTCAACTTGGTAGTTCGAGCCTAATACTCCCCGAACAAGGTAATTGATCAACTTCCAACACTTTAGATACCATTCATGAAATCAACACATATACACATCTCTTTTATCATCATAAAGTCACTTAATTTATATACCATGCATTAGGTCTTCAACAACTCCAGAAGCATTAACCAGATATAACACTTGGGTGGGTGGGTGTAATGTTAGTATAAAACCATGCAATTCAAGAGTGAAATCATGCAAGTAAATTCAATTTAAACCACCCAAAAACATTTGGTAGTGCCCTTAAGCAATATACATCAAAATTCTTCATCAAACCTCTAAATAGATCAAAGCTTCATAGCTCAAAACATGCTTAAATAGTCACAGTTTTATGAAATCCGAACATAGTTAATAGTCAAATTCATAGTAAGTAAGACCCATAAGTAAGTCAATATAGAAATATGTAATTTAGGTTAAAAGGAAGCTTAGGCACTATGGATGAAAGGACCCAGTGGTTGAAACCACATACCTCAACTTTGGAGAATTCCTTAATGAAGATTTGAATTGAGACTTGAAGCTTGAGTGAATTCCTTCATATCCAGAATGAGATTTGGCACTTGAATTTTGAGTGAAATA
The DNA here is from genome assembly GCA_025642045.1 of Solanum sejunctum. Lineage (NCBI taxonomy): Eukaryota > Viridiplantae > Streptophyta > Magnoliopsida > Solanales > Solanaceae > Solanum > Solanum sejunctum. The sequence goes on along the minus strand of JAOTQJ010001552.1, from coordinate 45,174 downwards.
TTTTTCTAAGTGTATGAGAGAGTATTAGAGAATGTCTTATATGATATGAAGGTGAAATATGGCTGAGTATAGGTACTTTTATGTATGGGAAGAATCAAGCCCAAGACCCAAAAGTCTTAGACCGAAATATTATAAACAACCCATAAAATACACTAAGGCGCACCCTTGGTGCGTCGTACCTTGGGCATAGTTCTTCATTGAAAATCGTCAACTTTGGAGTTTCAAATTTTGATGAGGTTACTCTAAAATTGGGTTAGTATCATTTCTCACCCACCTTTGCTCGAAATAAGAATATGAAGCCGAATTTTTGATATCATGCACAAACTTTGAGATACACAGAAATTATGATTATGAAAACCTTTGAGGCACATTTTCGGGAACTTTTTGGGGTCATTTAAAATCCAAAATTTGATTAATCATTTCATTGTATTTTAATATTTGGGTTTTTATTAACACATTAAGCAATAATCACAATATTAACATAGGCCAACTCTTCCAATTAGCCTTAGTCATCATAGCTTAGGACAATTCATCATTTGAGTTCTTTCTTCATAAGCAATTAGTTTCAAAATTCACCACAACATCTCAATATACGCATTTAGCTCAACTTTTCACTTAAGAGATTCAATAAACAGTTCTATGTAATATAATTCGAAGTTCAACAATCAGAACATCATGAGTACCTTCAAACTATCAACAAAGGCATCACAAGCTCATTTCATGATAATATCTCACAAGTCTAAGTCAGCAACAATGGACAAATCTCATAATTCAATACATGTCATCATTTCCACCATCCCATTACCCAAATCATATTCACCGGAATAGTTTACTAACCCCCAAGTTTCACATTGAAAGGAAATACTAAGTTAAAATCAACTCAATTAGGGTTAGGATCCACTTACCTTATTCAATAGCCAAATCAATTGAAAACTAGATAATTCACAAGTTCATAAGTATTCACAATCCTACAATTATTTTGCAAGTCAACGATTCACAATATTTATAATTATCCAATACAAACTTCCATGATCGACACCTATAAAGTATAGTTCTATCACATTTCATGTCACAATCACCCAAACATACTTACATAGGATAATAAAAGGGTTCAATCATACTTAACAAGAGGTTAGAATTCCACTTGTCTTAATTAGTAGCCAAAATAAGATCACAATCATATAACAAATATAATGACACCAAAATCAATCAATTCAGGTGAAAAGAAAAACATGATAAAAAAATCTCATGCTAGAAAAATAGTCGAAATCTTGTTACTTTTAGATTAACACGTTCTCCTCGCAATAAGGATTCTAATAGTGAAAACCAATTCAAAAACGATGCTATGATGCAGAATAAATCATTAATTGAAATTAAGGAATCAAAGTTTCAAAATCCCCCACATTTCGCCCTTTAAATCCCAAAATTAGAAGTTAAAATCATATATTAAAGAAGGTAAATTAATGAAATAGGCTAGGAAATAGTTACATAATCACTTTGCCTTGAAAACCAATAAAATATCTCTCTCAAATGAAGTTTGGAAGTGTAAAAATTATGAAAATAAGTTTTAAAATGTATTTTAAATGTCTGACACTATTGAGAGAGTAATTACACTCCACAATTGGAGAGAAGAACCGGGTTCACCTCTATGAATGCATAGGCCTGGACTGTCAACATGGAGAAGAACCAGGTTCACCTCCATGAACACCAAGAGTATGAAAGGGTTGTTGCACTAGAAACTTGCACTAGTAATGCACAACTAAAACTAAAACTAAAAATGTGGTGTCTTAACTAAGGACCATGACATGGTTATATCAACTGACTATTATTTCTCTAATGCAATTTGTCATTATCCAATCTACTAGGATTTTATTGGCTTATTGCAAAATTTTCACCTTTAAATAGATTAAAATAATAAATCAAATCACATAGATCATAATAATTATATCAATATTAAGAGTATAAGTACATGCAATGAGCTTGAGAATTTATTTATAAAAGTTCAGAACATAAATAGATTTCTCTAATTGGTCCGTTCAATACATACAAAATGTACTAGCACAAGAAGTCGGAGTTTAATCACTCCCATAATCAAGATCAAATTTTATTCAATATTGTGCAACGATCAATCAACATATTAGTCCTACTTCATCTTTGATTATGAAAAATCATTTATATCTTATATGAACAATAATTTCAATCTTTCGTGTAAGAGTTAAAATACTCCACACATAAAATTATGTACAACATAAGTAAAGGACACACATATATACAAAATTATCTATTTAAATCAAGACTTTAGTGTAACAAAACAAATAATCTTTACAAGGGATTCAAATAAAATAATACAATTACATATTTAATAGTATATCCAAACAATCTCCCACTTAGACTTCTAATAACGCTGCAACAATTTTAATACCTATTTCTTTTACATGATTATCAAAGATCTTTTGAGGTAAGCCTTTTGTAAATGGGTCTGCCAAATTATTCTTAGATTAAATCTTCAACACACTCACATCACTCCTCTGAGTTATATAACAAATTAAGTGATATTTTCTCTTAATGTATTTACTTCTCTTATGGCTACATAGTTCCTTCGAGTTCGCAACTGCGACATTGTTATCACAATAGAGTGTGATTGGCACTTCTACAAAACAGACTACTCCAAGCACTTTTAGAAAGTTTCTGAGCCAAACAACCTCCTTAGTTGCCTCAGAGACAGCCACATATTCAGCTTCTATAGTGAAATCACCAACACAAGATTACTTGATACTCCTCCATATTATGGCTCCACCTCCCAAAGTAAATACATATCCCGATGTTGATTTTCTTGAATCTATATCTGACTGAAAATCTAAATTTGTATATCCATAGGTACAAGATTTTCAGGATGAAAAACAAGCATGTAATCCCTTATTTTTTTCAGATACTTGATTATATGCTTAATCATTGTCCAATGTTCTAGTCCAAGATTAGACTGAAATCTGCTAACCATGCCTACAACAAAATCAATATCTGGTCTAGTAGATAATATAGCATATATGAGACTCCCTATAGCGGAAGCATAAGGGACTGTCTTCATTCTCTCTATCTCATCACTCATTTTGGGTGACTGATCCTTCAATAAAGTAATTCTATGTCAAAAAGGAAGAAATTCATTTTTGTAATTTTGTATGTTAAATCTTGTAAGAATAGTGTTTATATAAAGTGCTTGAGACAAGACTAATATCCATTGTTTATGATCTCATAAAAGCTTGATCCCAAGGATATGAGCTGCTTCTCCCAAGTCTTTCGTATCAAAGCGAGTTGAAAACCATTTTTTAACTTAATTCAGCATGCTCACATTGTTTCCTATAAGTAAAATATCATCAACATATAAAATAAAAAATGCTACTCCTTCTCCCTCCCACTTTTTATAAGTACATGATTCATTTTCAAGTTGATCAAAACCAAAAATCTTATTCGAGTTATCAAACAAATATTCCATACCCTGGATGCTTGTGTCAATCCATAAATGAATCTTTTAAGCTTACAAACCATGTATTCGTTGCCACTTTCTATGAAACCCTCTGGTTCTGCCATGTAGATGCACTGATCAAGACTTCCATTTAGAAATGTTATCTTGACATTCATCTGCTAGATCTCATTATTTTAATGAGTAGCTATGGATAAGAGAATTCTAACGGATTTAACCATGGCTGTCGGTTAAAAGGTTTCCTCATAATCAATGCCTTCTTTTTGAGTGAACCCTTTAGCAACAAGCCTAACCTTATAAGTATTCACCTTTCTATCTACACCTCTCATTTTCTTGAAGATCCACTTATACCTAATAGGTTTAACACCCACAGGTGGGTCTATAAGATCCTTGACTTAATTAGAGTACATAGACTCCATTTCAGATTTCATAGAAACAATACACATTAAACATCTATAACATGTAGTACTTTGATGTAATTTCATGGTTCTATATTAGGCTCTTCAGGGATTCTATCATATGATTCTTCCAAGAGGGTAAGCCTTTTAGGCTTTCTAATAACTCTCCCACTATGATGACTAGCGAATAGAGATCGGCTACTTCTTGAACTAAGGTCGGATCACTTTGAAAGTCCTCCCAAATAGGTTCACCCATAATGACAGACTACCTAATATTGCTCCCACTACTTTGTGGTAGTGACACATTAGGAGTTAGCTCGAGTGCAGTTTCATGCACTGTCTTATCCCTAAGTGGTTGCCTATTGATATATCTTCGACTACATAGTTATAATAGAATGTCAACAACTAATTGTGGAGCATGTTCTATTAACTCATGACTAGTTATTCTTTGGGATTGTTCTTGTAACAAAATTTTACTTCTGGGAAGATGGTTCATTAAATATTCTTGTTCTAGAAACATGACTATTTGAAGAAATAATCGCCTTTTTTCCTTAGGACAGTAAAATAAACCTTCTTTAGTGGCTTTTGGATATCCTATGAAAATGCATACTTTTATTATTGATTCTATCTTATCTGTTTTTCCTTTTAGCATATGTGCCCAAACATGAATATGTCGTAGACTAAACTTGTACCCATTCCACAATTCAGATGGGGTTAATAAAACAGATTTGGAAGAAACCAAATTCAGAATGTAATTCGCAGTTTCTAGGACATAACCCCAAAAACTAAAGGATAGATCAGAATAACTTAACATTGATCTGACCATTTTCAAAAGAGTTCTATTTCTATGTTCTGCCATACCATTTTGTTTAGGTATTGCTGGGGTAGAATATTGGGAAGTAATTCCTTATCTGATAAGTATTAAATGAATTCAGTAGAAAGATATTCACCACTACGATCAGATTGTAATGTTTGAATATGTTGACCATGTCACTTTTTTGTTTCAACTTTAAGCTTTGAATTTTTCAAAGCATTCAGATTGACACGCATAACAAATAAACTTATCCATCTTTTGAGTAATCATCAGTAAAGGTTACGAAATACTCAAAATCACCTCATGCTTATATATTCATCGGGCCACACAAATCAGAATAAATTAATTTCAACTTATTAACAACTCTATTCCCTTTCGAAGGGAAAGGTCTCTACGTCATTTTTCCTTCTAAATAGGATTCAAAGATTGGTAATGCCTCTACTTTCAATGAACTCAAAGGTCCATCAGAAACTAATCAAAAAATCTAATTAATATTAATATGACAGAGACATAAACGCCATAAGTAAGTAGGACTCAATTCAGGAATATGCTTTCTTTTATTAGAAACATCAATATTATTTTGTTCATTATGTTGTAGCATGGTATGGGAAGTTTCACACATAAATGAATTATGCATTCTTGTAGCACTATAGAGGAAAAGGTTATTCTGCTTAATAATAGCACAATTATTATTAAAGAAAATCAAATAACTAACATCACTATTTTTAAAACAGAAATTAAGTTCCTCCTTAACGAAGAAAAATAAAGGACATTATTCAAAACAAGAATCGTAGAAGGACTAAAAGAAATAGACACAACTCCTATAGCTAGGGCAGGTGTTAGATCTCCATTAGCTTGAAAAATAGAGACTTCACTTTCACTTAATTACCGTGTCACCTGAAACCCCTGCAAAGAAGTGCAGATATGATTAGCGGCTCCTATGATATTGAGACAAGAATTACTTTTGTGTTTCTACTAGCCTGTAAGAAAGGGCATTGCTTCTTGTGATGTCCAAGCTACTTGCAATGGAAACATTTGCCTTTCGGCTTGGCTACGCCACCCTTGGTACCTCCTGATGTCATAACTTTTCGAGGCTTCTTATTATTATTATTTTGGGGTTTCGCTGATTTAGAAGAAGATGGAAATAAATACAAAAATTCAACTTCATATTCTTGTTCAGGGCTCAAAATTGTATGAAAAATAATTATAACCAGAATTTAAGAGGACCTACAGTGAAAAATGAATTTCGCCAATTTTGCAATTCCAGTAGCAGTTTGCGACTGCTTTGCAATGTGGACCTATCATGGAGTAGTGTATTTTGTTGCTAGTTTTCTAATCTTGGTCAAAGGCTTTAGAGTCTTGGGCCTAACCCTTCCCATGCGTAAAAACATCTATACTTATCTATATTTCAACACCATATCACACAAGATATTCTGCAATAATTTTTCAAACATTTAGACATATATTTCACTTAAAATTCACGTTCCAAATCTTATTCTGGATCTAAGGATTTCATTAAACCTTCCAGTCTCCATTCAAATCTTCTTCAAGATAACCTCCAATGTTAAGGTATGTGGGTTTCAACCATTGGGTCCTTTCATCCATGGTGCCAAGCTTTCTTTTTCTATAAATTTTATGTTTCTAAATTGATTTACGTATGAGTGTTACTTACTATGAATTTGACTATGATCTAAATTGGGATTTCATAAAAGTGTGACTGTTTAAGCATATTTTGAGCTATAAATCTATGATTTTATCTTTAGATTTGATAGAGGGTTTTGATATATATTGCACGAGGGTATTACCAAGTGTTGGTGGGTTGATTTAGTTTAATTTTTCTTGCATGATTTCACTCTTGAAATGCATGATTTTATACTAGCATTACACACCCACCAAGTGTTTGATAAAATGTTCGATTTTGGATTCTTGAGCTATTGATGATCTATTGTCTGATCTATGACTTCAATAAGTTTATGATGATGAAAGGAATGTTTATTTGAGTTGTTTTCATGAAAAGTACTTATAGTATTTTATGTTGACCATGTCTAGCTAAGGAGGTGATGTCTCGATCACCATGGATGATAGGGTGAGACAACCATCAACCAATTGAGGGGTTGATACCTCCGTCACTATGGATGGTAGGTAAGATAACCATTAACCAATTAAGGGGTTGATACTTTAATCACTATGGATAGTAAGGTGTGACGATCCATCATAGTGTTGGTCTCTTCTTACATATGTTCTATATAAGCATATTTTACTTCAAGCATCATTCCTACATATCATATTGCTATTATGCTATCCATTGCTTTTGATGTTGTATTTTTCCTATATTGCCTATCTCTTGTTGCATTGCATCCTACATACTTAGTACATTCAAACATAATAATGCATATTCTATGCCTACATGATGTTACCATGTAGGAATCACAGCTCCTCAAGATCATCCTCATCCTCCCCGTGGCTAGTACTACCTTCTTAAAGAAAGTTTAGTGAGTCCTCAAATTTGAGGATGATATCTTTTGTACTTATGTTATGTAAAGACTCTTGTTACCTATTTGTATGCTTTTCACTATGAGAATGAACTCGGAAAGTTATCTTGGCCCCTAGTCAATTCTAAGTTTAGAGGTGTCATTGGGTAAGTTATGTATTATGCTTGAGCATTGATTCTTTTGATGGTTTGTGTTATGAAAGACTTCTCTTAGTCCTTTTGCCCTTATTTTCATTGTCTTATTATTGGTCAACTACTTTTGACGCCAAGGATGTGTAACAATATGTTAAAAGGCTTGATTGGGCTCCCTTTGGGTTCCCCATTCGCCGTGTCACGTCTAGGCCCTAGGCATGGGCCATGAAAAACTTTATATCAGAGCACTAGGTTGTTAATAGTCCTCGCTATCCAACACACCGCACTGATTAAAGTCTTATTTATGGTTGTGTTGTACACCACGACTATGAGTAAGAGGGTATGAGACATTTTAGAAAATATTTTCCTTCTTCGTGATTTATGTCATGCTATAGAAGTTACATAAGGTTTCCTCTCTAATGAATCTTTTTTGCCATTTTTAGATCATGCATAATACAAGAGGAAGAATAGCTGACACACCCGAGAAACAACTAATTTATGGAGAGCTCTATGATGCTCTCACCTTACTAGCCCAAGCCATGACTAATCAAGTCAATCAAGGGGCCCAAGACCCTCATGCTCCTACTCCGACATCTCGGGTGAGACTTTATAAGGATGAATCCACTGAAGTTCTATGGGTCTAAAGGGAATGAGGAACCTCAAGAATTTGTTGATGAGGTATACAAAGTGTTGGCTATTATGGGTGTAAGGTTGGAGGAGAAGGCGGAATTGGTGGCTTACAAACTCAAGGAGGTGGCTCAAATATAGTATACTCAATGGAAGGAGGAGAGGGCAAACAAGAATGTGGTTCTGTGAGAGGTGTTTAAGGTGGTATTTCTCAACCGGTTCTTCCCTCTTGAGCTTAGGGAGGCTAAAATAATGGAATTCATGAATTTAAAGCAAGAATCGATAAGTGTGAGGGAGTATGCCCTCAAGTTCAACTAATTCTCTAAATATTCTCAACACTTAGTTGCCGATTAAAGGTCTAAAATGAACAAATTTATGGTGAATAAGGAGTGTCACTTTGCTCTATTGAATAATGACATAGATTTGTCCCACCTAATGACATATCCTGAACAAATAGGTGAGGGAGAAGTTGAGAAAAGAAAGAGTGGTGAGGCTAAGAGGGCTCGTTTTGATGGTAAGTTCCAAACTTCTAAGGGTGGACGATTTCACCAAGGCCAAGGGTCTTCTCATGTTCCTAATAGGATATTTGCTAATGACTACCCAAGGGCCCAAGGAGGTGGTAGTGTTGTGCCTAGTCCTATGTGGCAATGATGTGGTAGAGGCCATGATGACCCATGTTTGAGTGACACTAATGCTTGTTATTGTTGTGAGAAGTGGGTCACAAGAATGTTGATTGTCCTCAGAATCAAAACAAGGGTAAAGATGTTCGTCCACAAGGTCATGGTGCAAATGAGGTTCCTTTGGGGAGAGAAGGCTAACAAGGTGGTACCCCAAGGAACAATTGGTTCTATGCACTTCAAGGGAGACAAGGGGTTGATAAGGTGCCCGATGTCATCACCGATATATTAAAAATCTTTGATTTTGACATATATGCATTGATAGACCCGGGTGCCACTCTTACTTTTGTTACGCCTTTTGTTGCCAAAAAGTTTCACGTTGAGTCTGAATTATTGTGTGAGTCTTACGAGGTGTCTACTTTCATTGGTGCATCTGTTGTTGCTACAAATGTCTATAGAAATTGTCCCATTTTCATTTTGCATAAAATTTTGCCTTGTGATCTTGTTGAGTTGAATATGGTGGATTTTGATCTCATTCTTGGGATGGATTGGTTGCATGCATATTATGCCTCAATTGATTATAGAACCCGTAGGGTCAAACTTCAATTACCAAATGAACCCCTCCTTGAGTGGGAAAGTGATGAGGTGGTGGTCAAGGGTAGGCTTATCTCTTGCATTAAAGCCCAAAAGTTTATCTCTAAGGGGTGTCTCTATCATCTTGTGATGGTTAGCAATGTTGAGTCCAAAGTCCTTCCTTTAGAGTCGATTCCAATGGTAGATGAGTTTCTTGATATCTTTTCAAATGTCCTTCTTGGTGTTCCTCCAAAAAGGGAAATAGACTTCTGTATAGACCTCCTTTTGACACTCAACCTATTTTTATTCCCCCTTACCGTATAGCCTTGGCTGAGTTAAAGGTGTTGAAAGAGCAATTGAGGGATTTGTTGGAGAAGGGATTTATTAGGCCTAACCATTCACCTTAGGGTGCACTAGTGTTGTTTGTGAAGAATAAAAAGGGGTCCCTTAGAATATGCATTGACTACAGACAACTTAATAGAGTCACCATAAAGAATAAGTACCCTCTACCGAGGATTGATGATCTATTTGACCAACTTTAACGGGCTAGTCACTTCTCTAAAATTGATCTTCAGTCCGATATCATCAAGTGAAAGAGAGGGAGTGTGACATTCCCAAGACGACCTTCAGGACTAGATATGGGGACTATGAATTTATGGTTATGTCTTTTGGGTTGACCAATGTACCGGCTATCTTCATGGATCTTATGAATAGGGTCTTTAAACCTTACATCAATTTGTTTGTTGTGGTTTTCTTAATGATAGTTTGATATATTATCTTAGTGAGGAGGAGCATGTGAGTCATTTGAGGGTGGTGCTACATAAATTGAGGGAAGAAAAGTTGTATGCTAATTATGAAAAATATGAATTTTTGTTGAACAAGATTGCCTTTATAGGTCATGTGGTGTCGGGGGATGGTATTATTGTGAATCCTAAAAACATGAAAGTGATTAGAGATTAGCCTAGTCCTTTGACTCCATCGGACATTAGAAGCTTCTTGGGCTTAGTGGGTTACTATCAGAGTTTTGTGAATAGGTTCTCCTCTATTACTTCTCCCGTAACTAAGTTGACTCAAAGAAGGCTAAATTTGTGTGGATTGATGAGTGTGAAAAGAGTTTCTGAACCTTGTATAGATCAGAAGGGTTAGAAGGATTTATTTTGTATTGTGATGCCTCCTGAATTGATTTGGGTTGTGTTTTGATGCAAAATGGTAAGGTGATAACTTATGCCTCTAGACAACTCAAGGTACATGAAAAGAATTATCCTACCTATGATCTTGAATTGGCTGCTGTAGTTTTTTCTTTGAAAATTTAGCATCATTATTTGTACGAGGTGTAGGTTGATGTGTTTACTGATCATAAGTGTCTCCAATATGTGTTCACTCCAAAAGATCTCAACTTGAGACAACAAAGGTGGTTACAACTTCTTAAGGATTATGATATGAGTGTGCATTATCATCCTAGTAAAACTAATGTTATGGCCGATGCTTTGAGTAAGGTGTCTATGGGTAGCCTAGCTCATGGTGATAATGGTGGCAAAGAGATAGCTAGAGAGGTCCATCGGTTGGCTAGATTTGGGGTTAGGTTGGAAGAGGTTGATAATGGTAGTTTTATGGTTGCTGATGGTTCAAAATGTTCCTTGGTTCATTAGGTAAAATCAAAGGAAGATCTTAATCCCTCCACTTTAGAATTGAAGGCCTTGGTGAGAGATGTTAAGGTTGAAGTTTTCTCCCAAGGGGGAGATGGTGCCCTTAGGTACTAAGGTAGGTTATGTGTGCCTTGTGTGGATGACTTAAGAAAGAGGATTCTTGATGAGGCTCATAATTCTTTCTATTTTATTCACCCCGGTTCTACAAAGATGTATAGAGATTTGAGGGATATGTTGAGGGGAGGTATGAAGAAAGACATTGCCAAATTTGTATCCAGTTGTCATAGTTGCCAACATGTCAAAGTCGAACACCAAAGATCAAGTGGTCTAACCTAAGATAGAGAGATTCCTACTTGGATATGGGAGGATATTAATGTGGATTTTGTGGTTGGGTTGCCTAAGATTAGAAAGGGTTTTGATTCTATTTGGGTTGTGGTTGATAGAATGGTAAAGGCGACTCATTTCGTACCGGTTAATGCTACATATGGTGTCAAAGATTATGCTATGTTGTACATTTATGAGATGGTTAGATTTCATGGGGTGCTCTTGTCTACCATATCAGTTCATGGTGCTCAATTCACTTCAGACTTTTGGAGGTCCTTGCAAAGAGGACTTGGTAGCAAGGTAAATCTTAGTATAGCCTTTCACTCTCAAACAGATAGCCTAGCCGAAAGAACTATTCAAACTCTTGAGGATATGCTTAGAGATTGTGTTTTGTAGTTTAAGGGTAATTAGGATGATCATCTTCCATTGGTTGAGTTTTCTTATAATAATAACTATCATTCTAGCATTAGGATGGCTCATTTTGAGGCTCTCTATGGTAGACGTTGTAGTCCTCGGTTGTATGGTTTGAGATAGGGGAAATGATATTGTTGGGTCTGGATCTGGTTATGGAGGGTATGCAGAAGGTGAAGTTGAATAGGGAAAGGTTGAAAGCAGCCCAAAGTTAGCTAAAGTCCTATGCCGATGTGTGGAGAATGGAGCTTCAATTTCAAAATAATTATTAGGTTTATTTGAAGTCTCACTCATGAAGGGTGTGGTTCATTTTGGTAAGAAGCGTAAATTGAGTCTGAAATTTCTTGGTCCTTATAGAGTGTTGAGGAAGATTAGTAAGGGGGCCTATGAGTTAGAGTTTCCTAGTGAAACGGACTTGGTCCATCCGATCTTTCAAGTGTCTATGTTGAGCAAGTCTGCGAGTGATCCTAGTGCTATTATGCCTCTTAAAGTTGTGGGTATTGTTGAAGACAATTTGACTTATGAAGAGGTTCCAGTAGAGATCTTGGATAGATAAGTGAAAAGGTTAAGGAACAAGGATGTGTCTTCCGTTAAGGTCCTTTGGCGGAATCAACAAGTCAAATGTACTACAGGGGAGGCCGATGCAGACATGTAAAAGCGATATGCCTATCTCTTCTATTTTACTCAAGCCTAAGGTACTAATTCTAAGTCCACTATGTGATTTCAAGTTTCATCTTCAGCCCTTATGTCATTGCATGCATTCATATTTATGTTGACAAGTTCATTGTGATTTTGACACTTATATTGAGATTTTGTAATGATGTTTAATTGCATTATTGCCTTCTTATTGGGGCTGATCGCTTCATGATTATCCTTCTTATTATATGTTTTTTTGATATTTGGGGACAAATATTTCCAAGTGGGAGATATTGAAAGGACCTCAAAAAGAGCCTGAAAATGTGTCTCAAAAATGCCCATAATTATAATTTCAATATATTTCAAAATCCATAGGTGATATCAAAAATCCGACTTCATATTATTGTTCAGAGGAAAAAAATAAGTGAGTAATTGTTATAACCCAGCTTTTAGAGGACCCATAGTGAAAAATGAATTTTGACAATTTTGCAATTCCAATCCGTGACGTGGACCTATTGCGGAGTAGTGTATTTTGTTGCCAACTTTCTATATCGGTCTAAGGCTTTGGGGTCTTGATCTAAAGTCTTCCCATGCATAAAAATACCTATACTTAGGTATATTTCAACATCATATCATACAAGACATTCCCCAATACTCTCTCAAACACTTAGAAAAATATTTCACTCAAAATTCAAGTGCCAAATCTCACTTCGGATCTAAGGATCGCAGTCGAGCTTCAAGTCTCCATTCAAATCTTCTTCAAGAAAACATCTAATGTTAAGGTATATAGCTTTCAACCATTGGATGCTTTCACCCATGGTGCCCAAGCTTTCTTTTTACATAAATTTCACGTTTCTAAGTTAATTTACCTATGGGTCTTACTTACTATGAATTTGATTATGAACTAAGTTGGGGGTTTCATAAAAGTGTGACAGTTTAAGCATGTTTTGAGCTATGAATCCACGATCTATCTTGAGATTAGATGAATGGTTTTGATGTATATTGCATTAGGGTATTACTAACTGTTGGTGGGTTAATTTAATTCAAGTTTTCTTATATTATTTCACTCTTGAATTGCATGGTTTTATACTAGTAATACACACCCGCCAAGTGTTTGATAAAATATTCGGTTTTGGATTCTTGAGCTATTGATGATCTATTATATGACCTATAACTTGAATAACTTTATGATGATGAAAGGAATGTTTATATGAGTTATTTCCATAAAAAGTACTTATAGTATTGTAAGTTGACCATGCCTAGTAGAGGAGGTGATGCCTCAATCACCATGGATGGTAGGGTGAGACAACCATTAACCAATTGAGGAGTTGATACCTCAATCACCATAGATGGTAGGGTGAAACAACCATCAACCAATTAAGAAGTTCATACGTCAATCACCATGGATGGTAGGGTGAGACAATCATCAACCAATTAAGGGGTTAATAACTCAATCACCATGGATGGTATGGTATGACAATCCTGTCACGACCCAAGTATAGGTCCTAGATGTGACACAACATAAGGGGAACCTGAAGGGATCCCATGCATGCCTCTTAGAATATCATTACATATCCTTGGTCACAGAAGCACTAAAGTAGCAACAAAAGTGTAGAAATAGGGATAATTAGGGCTAAGGGACATCATTCATATCTTAACAATAATAGTCAAGAGAGATTCAAGCTCATAAAATTACACATGACTTATCCAACAACATCTCTAATACATAGATAAAAGCGGGGGTCATGGCATACAATCGAGCTCACCCTCATAGTCAAACATTTACATAAAAGAAAGGTAGTTCTAGAGCATAGTAATAGATCATAAGCAACGTCCCCGAAATGGAGGACTCACCAACAAGCTTGAGTGGAAGTGTACTAGCCACATGGTTGAAGATGCTCAAGCGGGGCTTTCAGTTCCTATATGGTGACATCATGTAGGCATAGAGTATACGTTAGTATATTTGAATGTACTACGTATGTAGGATGACATAGAACAAGTGATAAGTACCATAATCAAATTCATATCACAGACAATGATTAGACATATAGCAATATGACATATATGGATGATACTTGAATTAAAATCATGCTTGAATAGAGCATAATATTTTTGTAAGGAGTGACCATTCTTAGTACAATCCAAGGCCTACTACCTCCTTGGAGACGTGCATGAGGTACCAATACCTTCATGAGGTTGATGGAGTATAAACCCCCTAATAAGGTTGATGAAGTATAAACCATCCAACAAGGTTAGACGGGCCTACAACCTCCCGAGTGAGGCATGGTCATTCACAACACTATTAAGATCATATCATATAGATACATTCCTCTCATCATCATATAATAATCATATATAAACCTTTATTTTATCATCATAAAGTCATTCAACTCATAAGACATGCATTGGATGTTCAATTCCTCAAGAAACCAGAACCAGACATTTTATCAAACTCTTGGTGTGTGTGTAGTGCTAGTGTAAAACCATGAAATTCAATAGTGTTATCATGCTAGAAAATCTAAATTAAAACCATCAATGGATACTTGGTAACATCCTTTAGTAATATACATCAAAATTCTTCATCAAATCTCACAATAAATCTTAGATTCATAGCCGCAAACGTAGTAAAACAGTCACAATTTCATAAATCCCAACATAGTGTGTAGTGATTTTCGTAATAAATAAAACCCATGAGTTAATCAACTTTAAATCATATAATTTTTAAGAAAATGAATATTAGGCATCATAGGTGAATGGAATCCATGAAAGAAACCCACATACCTTAGCTTTGGAGATGAACTTGATGAAGATTGGAGATGGAGACTTGAAGCTTGAATAGAAACCTTGAGATCCGGATGAGTTTTGAGACTTGAGTTTTGGAGTAAAATATTTGGCTAAGTGTTTGAATGAACATTGAAGAATATTTTAAATGACATTATGGTAAAATATGGCTAAATATAGGTATTTTTACATTTGGTAACACTTAGGCCAAAGACTTTTTAGTCTTGGACCAAAGTCAAAAATTAGCAACAAAAAGCACTGTGGCATGCCCTTAGCGCGTAGTGCCACGGGCGCAAAAAACTCTCTGGAAATTCCAAAGAAATTTGATACAGTTACTTTTAAATAGGAGTTAGACTCATTTTCCACTCAATTTAACCCCTGAACAGAATATCAAGTCAAATTTTTTATGTCACGCACAGATTTTGAGATGTATGGAAATTATGAATCCGGGCACTTCCGAGGTACCTTTTTTGGCACAATTTGGGGTCATTTCAAGTGCATCATAGTGTTGGTCTATTCTTACATATGTAATATATTCTATATAAGAATGTTTTACTTTAAGCATCATTCGTACATATCATATTGCTATTATGCTATCCATGGCTTATGATATTGCATTTTGTCTATATTGCCTATCTCTTGTTGTATTGCATCCTACATACTTAGTATATTCAAATGTACTAACACATATTCTATGCCTACATGATGTTACCATATAGGAAAATTGAGCTTCTTAGGGTTATCCTCATCCTCCCCATGGCTAGTACTACCTTCTCAAAGTAAATTTGGTGAGTCCTCAACTTTGGGGATAATATCTCTTGTTCTTATGTTTTGAAAAGACTCTTTTTACCTATTTTTATGCTTTTGACTATTAGGGTGAGCCCAAAAAGTTGTATTGGTCCCCACTCAATTCTAATTTTAGAGGTGTTGTTAGACAAATTATTTATTATGCATGAGCATTAACTCTTTTGATGGTTTATGTTATGAAAGACTTCTCTTAGTCCCTTTGCCCTTATTTCTATTTTCTTATTGTTGTTTAACTGCTTCCTCGACCAAGGATGTGTAATAATATGTTGAGAATCTTGATTGGGGTCCCTTTGGATTCCCTATTCATCGTGTCATGTCTAGGCGCTAGGCTTGGATTGTGACAAAGATAGGCCAACCGTTTCTAGCAATAGTGTTGTAGGAGTTTGCTGCTTGATGATAGTCACTACCACCTACAGCTCATTCAACAATTTCTCTAATGAAAATTCTATCTTTTTCATATTATAAGTCAAGCGAAATTGTTGAAAACTGGCTGCCAAAGTCTGAAGGACCATCTCAACATGAGACTCCTTATCAATTTCAGCACCAAGTATTTGCAGTTCATTCAAGTAACTCATCAATTTCAGCACGTACTCCCAAACCTAGGAACCTTCAGTCATTTTGGTGGTTAAAAGTGCCTTCGTTGCAGTCTACTTGGCAATGTGATTCTGCTCCCCAATCATCTTTTTGAGAGATGCTAGCATATCATAAGCAAAAAGCATTAGTTGATGTTGATGCTACAAGACATTTGCCATGGAGGCAAGAATGTAGCACCTTGCCATCTTATCAGCTTTTACACACTTATCATAGGCCTCAACTTTTTCAGGAGTAGGATCAGCAGGTTTAATAGGCTATTCCTCAACCAGAACAAATTTATTACCCTTAGCAGTGAGAACAATATCTAGATTTTATTTCCAGTCCATTTAATTAGTACCTTCCAACTTATTTTGATTCAAGATA
>JAOTQJ010001552.1:11619-28382 GCA_025642045.1 Solanum sejunctum | reverse complement strand
TAGCAGTGAGAACAATATCTAGATTTTATTTCCAGTCCATTTAATTAGTACCTTCCAACTTATTTTGATTCAAGATAGTTAGGATTGAAGGAAGATATACTTAATCTGAGAGATAAAATAAAAATAGATCATTCATCGCATGCTATAATAAAAAACCACAAGACACACATAACCATGCATATGAACAGTTAGAATCGTTAGTGAAACTTAACTATTCAAGCAAATATATGAGCATGCACAAGTGTATGTCCACTTAAAACAGAAACATGGCCAACTCAGTTAGAGAGTAATGTTGTTAGCTGAGGCAGACATATACTTAATCTTTTGAATAGTGATTTAACAAGCAACTTAGTTGGAAAAGTAAATCTGGTCATCAAATCAAAAGATATTACAAACAATGCGCTATAAACATATTTATCCGATAGGAAAAAGGACCAAAGTCCATATATAAACATATAATGCTTATGTAAAATATTTGTAAAATCAGAAAACATCAATCCTTGCAACCCCATAGTGTTAAAAGAAATTTTTCCAAAACTTTTAATTTTTTAAAAATTAGAAAAACGACCAAAACCCATCTAAATGATGCTTGTTTGGCAAAAACATAGTGTACACCATAACAAAGCCATATGTATTGCTCAGTTGGTAAGTTTCAATGAACCAGCCAAAAATCATATCAATAGGAGTTCGTGAAAATCGAAAAACTCTAATACGAACCAAATTTGACATTCATTGTTAGTTTATTGGCTAGGGCAAACTAGACAGGTTTTCAACATGGCCGAACCACTGTGCTACTGCTTGTAGTATATTAAAAGAAACTGTGATTGAAAAAAGTCCAAAAACCAGGCAGATTTTCACTTAATCATAAAAAATTATTTTTCTAGTTATTCGAAACTATAAATTTAGGGAAAAACTATAATCCTAACCAAGATTGCTTGGGAATGATGATGTTAAATGAAACATTACTGAAACAATCATTGTTGGGCAAAATTGAAAACATTACAGATTTTCCCTTAATCCATAAAAATATGATAGTTTTTATGTAAAACAACAACAATCAAGAGGTCGTTTATAAGAAAGTAACAAGGCAATTTCAGTTTTCTTTTTCATGAAATAGATTCGTACCGAACAGATTCACAAAAAGCAAAGTCCATATTATATCTATGTTTACATATTCCTAAACGCAAGAATAGAAACCCCCCTAAATCAGACTACTTATTACATGAACAGTTATATATAAGTAGACTATTGATACCAATTGTTAGAGTGAAATCAACATTTCATATAGCGGAAGCACAATTTATCGGCCCTAGACTTACATAGTATAATGTTAATTTAAAATGAAGTCAGAAAAACTTACCTCTCGAAGTTTCTCGACAACTCAATTTCTGCGAAAGGATCTAGGACCATGAACTTCTATAGCTTTCTGGTGTACTGACTCAACTAACAACTTGTGGGGGCAGATTTTTCCTCTTTTTCAGAATACTCTTTTTCTCCACTTTTCTTTCCCTATTTATTTTATTAGATACAAAGTAGAAGAAGATGGAAGACTAAGGAAGCAAAAATGGTCTGGCCTATTATGGCCAAATTATGACCATTAACTTGGCTAACACCAATAGTCATAACCTCCAAAACAGCTGAAACGTCTTTCCTTATTGAATGTTCAATATTTCATTTTTTTAAATAAATATTATATTTACCATAAAAAATAAAATATGTATGGAAGATTATTTTTAAACTCCTTCCAGAATATTCTTTGTATTCTCCTGAGTTGACCAATGAACCAGACGCTACATGGACCGTAAACTTATCAATAAAGGCTTCCTATTATGATAATTATTCATAATTGAAATAACTATCACATTATAATAAATTACAAACCATTCGACTAAAATTTGTAATTGAACTCCTCAATTTAACTTTAAAATCCATCATCACATCTTATTTTAACTCCCCATATTAGAATTACTAGCACCAATCAGTAAAATAAATTTCCGAAAATAATTTAATTATTGACTAAGTCAATTCTTTACTGCTCTACTTACCTTATTTCACATGACGAATATTAAAATCCACCTGCAGGGTTTTAACGTGAAAACTTGTAAGTAACCATAGGTGTCTTCAACCCGGGATCGAGACACGATTCTATCAACTAACTATTATTTCACTAATGCAATTTGTCATTATCCAATCTACTAGGATTTTATGACTCATTGAAAAAGTTTTACCTTTCAATAGATTAAAATAATAAACTAAATCACATAGACCATAATAGTTATATCAAGATTAAAAGAATAAGTACATGCAATGAACTTGAGAATTTTATTTTTAAAAATTCAGAACATAAATAAATTTCTCTAATTGATCCATTTAATACATACAGAATGTACTAGCATAACAAGTTAGAGTTTAACTACTCCCATAATCAAGATCAAATTATATTCAATATTGTTCTACGATCAATCAAGATGTTAGTCCTACTTCATCTTTGATCTTAAACAATAATTTATAACTTATATGAATGGATAATTTAAATCTTTATATGAACCGATAATTTTAATCTTCTGTGTATGAGTTAAAATACTCCATACACAAAATTATCTATAATATAAGTAAAAGACACACATATGTACAAAATAATCTATTTAAATCAAGACTTAATTATAACAACACAAATAGCCTTTACAAGGGATTCAAATACAAGCACACAATTACATGGTTAATAGTATATCCCAACAGTAGGTGTATTCCCTCTCCACATAATGGTTTGCATTCTCTATCGCAATAGCAATTGAGCGCTGCTGATAGGGTGATTTGACCTTATGGAATAGAGCCTCAAAGACATGTTTTTAAGCAAGATCCTGATCAAAGTCAATGCACTTTATGACTTCATTAATCTTCTCGAATGTCATGTATGGAAATCGAATGAGGTAACATATGTGCTCCATACGTCCATCGTACCTCAAGGTCTGGGTAATGCATACAAGACCACTTCAATGCTAAGTCATAGACAACATCCTCTGAATCAACTTGAAGATCATCACTGGACAGAACAATCTGAATTCCCGAAAGTGGCAAACTCAATAACTCTTTTTTGAACCTGACTAATTCAGCCAAAAAGAATGCAAATGAAGATACTTTTCTCATGACACCAAGAAAAATCATTTCAATCTGAACAATGTTATCTACATACAGTGTATGCTCACTTGATTTCATCCTTGAAATGTTCAACAAGAATCTGTTTTACAGCATTCTTTAATGGTAGAACTTCATCATCCATTTTCATAATGCAAGGAAGATCCAAAATGTGCAAGGCTATTTCAGTCGACATGTGCCGATGAAATAGTAAGTTGATGCAGTTTCTCATGCATGACGAAACCTCAAATTTGTCCGCCACCATTACTACATCAAGTAGAGTAATAGCATTATAGCTGATAAAGTATTAGTGTACCTAAATTTCAAGAAGTCCATGAGGGCATCTTCATCTACTAAATAAAGTTCGAAAAAAATTAATTTTTGTCAATAATAATTGAAGAGAATATGTGTAGATTATTTTTCCTAAAAAAAAAAGAAGACAAGTAAAGAGATGGCCAGGAGATTCTCTAAATATGTGCATGGTTAATGCTACAAAACTTGCAAATATTATACATGATAATCATTGTCGAATTGCATCATTTTAACCTATATCGAGGAGGAGTATGAATTGTCATTGCTGCAAGATTTCTCTAATTTCGTGTGCCATTAAAACTCAATTTGTGAATATGAAATTACCCAAAAAGAAAAAAGAGATTTCTGAATGAAAAGACACCTTTCATTTTCTCTAATGTCAATTGTATTAACTCTTTGTTTGTGTGGAAGGGGGGCTGCATCTGTTTGATAATGCCCCCAATACCCTACTGCCAGATATGTATTGACATTTGTTTTATACCTTGATTGTATTAGGAAAGAGATGTAGTTGAAACTTCAAGTTCATTCGTACAAAACAATAATTTTTAATAAATGAAGTGAAATGAACTAAATCTTTCACACAAGAAAGTACTAGTCAAAATTAGTACTTACCCGCATCATAGATTTGTACTGTAACGTGTCGTTGCTCTTCTATGCTATTCAAGAACAACTAACAAGAAAAAAATATATAGTCGTTAAAAAATCAATTGGGAATGCCAATTGAAGGAAAAAAGGATTAAAGTAATGACTGCTCACCTTGTAAAAAAAACTTTTGGCAGCTAATACAGGAGAACTTTATATGTACAGTTCCCATACAAAGAGAGTGTTTTATGTGGTTTCTGGTCATCATAGTGCTAGAAGGTGGCGATTCTTTCTTCCATCCTATAACGTCTTCTTCTGGTTTGTTAACAACATCTGAAAGTGAGAAGCATATGAAATGCCCATTCATAGAAATTAGTAGTACAAAACTCCCAAATAACGATTCCAAGTTATAGGTCATTAGTTTTAACATCAAACATAACTATATAAAAAATGAGTTGAAACACTCATCCATTCTACCTTTTATTTTAACAGAGAAAGAGAATTCAGAATTGAAGATGAAAATTGTAGCAGTTATATTTGTAAAGAAAAAGCAAACACATCCCAACAAGGGGGCAAAAGCCCTAAATTCGTGAACTAATTTTTGCATGACAACTACTTCTATAATTCAGCTCTAAACTAGTTGAGTGTAGCTATAAGAATCCATACATCCTTTTCATCCATAAACAAAAAATGAATTCAAGTGAAAAATCATTCTTGAATATATATATATATGTATGTATGTATGTATATATATATATTGAAATCACAGATCTATGGACTAAAAGAATGTTAAACCCTATCTATTAAAAATGCAGGTCTTCATAAAAAAATATTTATTTTTCTATTCTTGGTCTCTTCTTTCCTATAGCAAAAAATCAAGACTAAATTAGTGTTTTTCTTTTCATTCATCATAATCGAAAACTAAAACTATAAAAGAATCTAAACCACAAATTAAAAAGTTAAAAACAACAATTTTTTGAATTTTTTATCCTCCTAACACCAACAAGATGTAAATTAACCCAAAATAAAAAATACAAAAAGTAAACCATCTCCTCTTGTGTTGATTTCTTCTATGCTATGTTTTCTTTACCTATCCAAATCAACTACCGAAATGGAAGCTTCGCTAGGTTTGAGCTCCACCAAATCCAGTAGGATCAAAATCTTCAAAATCCTATCAAAGAAATTCTTTTTATTAAATGCGAATATATAGTCCGGTTGGGTACTATGCGAAGAATTCATCCTCACTGGAAAATTCTCGCCAAAGGTTGTCACTAGAGAATAAATTAAAGTCTAATTTCTTTTTCTTTTACACAACATGCAGTGAACAACTTTTATGTAATAATTTTTGGTTAGCTACGCAATAAATTTATATTTTTGTTTACAATACAAATAAATTGAAATGATAACATTGTGGATGATTTCATATCTCGTTTCTTAGAAGGAAAAACACAAAACTTGTTTGACCATCCAAATCAATTACAAACTGTTGATTTTTGTGACATTTTTGCACTGATTTCTTTTTTTTCTGATCTTCTTCTTTGAATTGTTGATAGACATCTTGCAAAAGGTCCTATAGTAACCCAACTTTCTAATTATTATTGAAAATTTTAAAAGTCATAATTTCATAACTAATTTTTTGCTTTCTGCAATGAAAGTTCTTCAGAGCTCATTGCATATCGGAATCTGGTAGTGGCCAAGACAAGTTTAAAAAATGTAACAACAACAACAATAATATACCTAGTAAAATCTCCATAAGTGAGATCTGAAAAAGGTAAAATATATGTAGATTTTACCACTACCTTATAGAGATAGAGAGGTTATTTTAGAAGATCCTCATCTCAAAAATATCATCCCAAAAAGCAAAAATACTAGATATGAAGCCAAAAGTCTAGAATAGAAAGCAAATGACAATTTGTAAAGACAATAAAAGTAACAAAATGAATGATTGATAATAATAAAATAATATAAAAGGACACAACGAACTCTACTAACCTACTATATGACAAGGCCAGATATCATCATACCCCAACTAACGGTCTAACCTTCCATCCTAATACGCAACCTCCACTCTTTTCTATATAAAGTCATATCCTCAGTGATATGAAGTTGTGACATATTCTATCTAATCACCTCCCCCAATACTTTTTGGGTCTACCTCTGGCTCTATACGTAACTTGTACATCTAACCTCTCGCACTTCCTAACGGGAGCATCAACCCTTCTTCTCTGCACATGCACAAATTACCCCAGTCTCGCTTCTCTCATTTTGTCTGCCATAGAGGTCATCCCTAACTTCCCTGAATGATCTCATTCCTAATCTTATCCCACTTGGTATGTCCACACGGCAATCTCAACATCCTCATTTCTCCAACTTGCATCTTCTAAATATGTGAGTTTTTTTATTGGCCAACACTCCACCCCATATAGCAAAAATGGTGTAACCACCATTTTGTAAAACACACCTGTAAGTTTAGGTGGTACTTTCTTATCACACAATACTCCAGAGGCAAGCCTCCATTTCGTCCATGTTGTTCTAATACTATGTGTGACATTATCGTTGATATTGTCATTACTATAGATGATGGATACAAGATATTAAAGTTATCTATCTTGGTAATAAATCGAGGCAAGCCACACTTTAATATCTGTTTCATCTCTCACAACACTGCATTTGCAATTAAAGTATTCTTTTTATGTTCTGCTCAGTTAAGAAAAGGGTCAAAATTTAACCTGCGCATATGTATTTATAATATTTGTGAATACATAAAATATTATAAGCACGAAATTAATTGATGTAGATAGAAATTTTGACTATCCTATTTAAATTGAAATGTTCTTTCCTTAAGCTGATCAACCAAGGTTGTATGTTTGTACTTTCTTTTTAATATTTCTACATATAAGTAGGTCGCATGTAGAAAAATAAAAGCCATAATTCTTTACTATATGAAAATAAATACATCAATGACGACCAAATTGCATTTATTGATTTTTCAACCATAAAATACCAAAATTAAATTTTAAAATATTAAAGTAATTTAATATTTTAAAAATTGTAAATAAAAAATATTTACAAAATTTTCAATGCAGTCACTCCTAACTACAATGACAAAACATTTTGTAATTTTTTAAATTAAATTTTAAAATATTAAATTAATTTAATTTAATTCACTTGAACGTCTATGTTTTTTGAAAATGTTATAAGACTTATAGGTTTTACTGGCCTCTAGACATAAAATACATGTATTGCATGTGTATTCATATTAATTAGCACAAACTTTTTAAAATGACATTAGTAATATTAAAATATGTAAAATATTTGAGGTGTATATTAAAATTTCAAAATTATCTTTTATTCTTACTTCGTTTTACTATTTTCCCCCTTTTCTTTTTGGATCTCTCTCTTGTTTCATCTTCCTCTAACATCATATTGAAAATAGTCTTTTAACTTTAGTGTTTGAAATACCTAAAAAGTATATATTAATAACATCTTTTAATTGAAGTCTTGGGAAATCTTTCGATCAATTTAGATTATATTTTAAGAATATATAAATAGTTAGAATTAAATAAAATAATATCCTAATAAGTAGATGAAATCTTGAAAAAAGAATTTCTATTGAATTTATAAAAATTAACAGAAATTTACTTTGATAGAAAATCAGAATATAGGCTAAAATGTTGTCTTGATCTCTTCTGTCTACTCCCCAAAAAAAGTTCACAAGTATATTATATAGAATATGAGTGAGGAACTTAAGTCACCAGAATAAAATATCAAAAAGTTTATGGTTAAAATAATAATTAGAAGAAGTAAAAAAAGTTTGATTAAATGGTAACTATTAGAAGGATTTGAAAAGTTTGTTGTTGTGATAGTAATTAGAAAGATGAATGACTAGCAAAATATGCCACAACAACAAATAAGGATCTCTTATAAATAATCATAAAGATGATGAATGGCCATTAAAATAGCTAGAAAAGAAAAATAAAAAGAGATAAGTATTAAAAACACCCTTAAACTTGGGATGGAATATTAGTTTTATCCTGAAATTGTTGATAATGTTAAAAACGTTCCTCTACTTGACTAACTGAACTTAAATATACCCCTAATGTTCAAAATGAGTGAAAGGACATCCCTAAATCCTTGCCAACTTAAAAGTGTTTTTTACACTTATGGTAGATTGTGGGTGTTTTACCCAAAATCATGTCGCAACATAGCTGCTATAAAGGATATCACCTAAGGCAACCATGTGTCGGCCTACTAAACATGTGCCCCTCTTAAACAGGATGCGAGTCCCTAGGACTAACCAATGTAACTAGTGTCTCATCACAGGTAGCCCAGAAAGCTCGTAGAATACAACCCATACCTCACTAACAAGGTCATATTGCCGTCTCTAACCCGTCTGTGGCTCAATGTTGACGCATCTCGTATTATATGTCACAACGCTCTTTTAGGGGCACGACTATGACCATCTCCACAACATGGTCTATCGCTCCTGTCACTAACTAATGGTACAAGTACATAATAGATAACAGTAGTATACATGATCATATAAACCACAGGGCAAAACAATCATGTTTAATCAGGAAATTCTACCACAAGTACCTAGAAAAGATATAAATAACCGCAGGTATATTACGTATATATACACCAACCAGATATAGCTACTAGATTCAATGCACAAGGTAGAATGTAATCATAGTTAGGTTTAATAGCTAGTATTTTGCGGTTGCATCAGACCACACACACATACAAGCAAGAGTCAAGTTTATTGTACATACTTTTTGATGTACTGCAAAAATATAGCACTTTTGATGCTTAAAATATGAAATTTTATGTGTTCTCAATGTGATTAGTTGCTTTTATGTATTTTTGTGTTATAGTTGCAGGATTACTTGTTGGCCTTGATTTTGAGAAAAATTACAGAAGTTACTAATTTTTGTTGTTATATGAGACACTTTACAGGACATAATCATTTTATGGGCCATAGGGTAGTTTCGTGAGTAGTTCCAGCAAGGGACTATTTTCTAAAGTTTATTTTACGAACAAGCAGATGAGCTGTAGAAGGTTTTACAAGTCGTAGAAGATGGTTCGTATCTTGAGGATCAGATACTTGGATTTTCAAGAATTTCATCAGACGCTACCCCCTTTACGGATTGTGAATCACTTTATGAGTCATAGAGAGGTGTCGTAGAGTTGAAGTATAAATTTTCAGCAACTGAGTACCAAACCCAGATTACAGGCCGTGGAATGCAATACGCCCTCTAAATACCTTTCGTATGGCATACTGACCAGTTCACCTATTTTATTTAGGACTTGAATTTTAATTATTATAAATAGGTTTTTAAGGTTATTTTTGAGAAGTTTCGCCTAGTACTCAGAGAACTCAGTATTTTTTAGAGAGAAAATTATAAGATCATATTGGAGAGTCTTTGGAACAATTTGTGTTTAAATTTCATAATTAAGCTTGTGATTCTTATTGAAGTTTGATTTGATTGTTCTTAATTCTATTGTGTAAGTGTTCGATTATGTTTGCTCAATTCATAATTCTTGCATCTACACATGGCGTGAGTAGCTAAATCCATAACTAGGGTTGTGAAAACCATGAAGAACTAACAAAGTAAAATCGGATAATTCATGATTCTTAGAAGGTGTATATGGATGTATTAATTAACCCTCTTCATTTTGCATGTTTTCTAGTAGTGGCCAACATTAAAACTCACCTAGTGTTACTAATTGGACCAAGGTAGTAATGAATAGAAAAAGAGTTTAATTAACAAGACTCGATTGATGTGTTCTCGTCTAATCAACCAAACTGGGCCAAGGGAGGTTGTACTAGGACTAATAGGTAAGGGTTAGTATTACACACTATAAAGATGGGCCAAGTCACATAGTGAAATTCACCACTAACCTTAGATCAAAGAGTTTGGTGAACATAACTTACCATCCTACATGCTATATACTAGAAAAGAATTAGGTTATACAGTGATACTGAATTGGGGAATAATAACGAACATAATACCCTAGTTTCTCTTTATATTGACTTTTCTCTTATGACAGTTAGTTTAGTTATATTTCTAATTAATTATTTCAAAAGTCCCCTCCCTTTGGGGAAGTAAGTTGGTTAACTACTCGAATTGCAATCAGTGAATTATCTTGAGTCTACGTATTCCCTGTGAGTTCGACCCTAACCTTTATTAGGTTCTATTTCTTGACAGTAACCACTTTATCATCGAAAAAGGCAATATAACATAGGCGACATCAAGATTTAGGCATTGTTACTGGTGAATATGGCTAGACTTAGTGAATTCATAAGACATTCGGGTGTTAATCATTAGTTCCCTTATTTTACTTTTATTTTTTTGTTTCTTTTTAGGGTGTAAGTGTAGCGTAAACCCAACACTCAAAGTCAAGGAAATCCCTTAACTCCATTTGACCAAGAGATCCACTAAATATTGAGAATAATGGTCTAAGACAATGCCAAACAATACATCTCTGAACAGGAATAACAATCAGGATGCTGAGAATGAGAACCCACCTCCTCTGGAGGACATTGCTCCACAGCTTCAGGATTTCAATACCAATGCTTACCAGTGGAACTAGTATAGGCTAAATCCTATAGCTATGGAGATGACTAGATCTCTTGTGTTGTCACCACTATCGGCAGACACAAAGTTCAAAGTCTCGAGTGGGTTACTTCAGATGCTGCAGAATCGTGGGCTATTTGCGGGCTTACCATCGGAGGATCCTCACAGCCACCTACACAATATAGCATTCATCAGTAAGAGTGTGATGGGAACACAAAATCTATATATGGATGTTGTGGGACTTCGTGTCTTCCTATTGTTTCTTACGAGTAATGCAACATTATGGCTATCTGAGCTTAAAAAGAGTTTGATCACCAATTACGATGACTTGCAGAAGGCCTATTTAGAGAAGTACTTTCCTAGATCGAAGAATCTCAAGTTAAAGGTTAATATGGATCCATACTATGATAAGGATGTTTGTTTTGTTGCTGACCAGACGAGGGGTTTCCAGGCCAATGCTTAAGGGTCTAAGTAGGACTATTTGCACTAAGGTCAAGGATATAAAGTTTGGAACTTTAATCGAGATAGAGCTTACAAGGACAACTGTGGAAGTTACTATGACAAGAATAGGGGTCCAGAGAGAGATGCAGAATGGGGTCGCAGAGAAGGCTTCTAAAAATGGTCCTTATGTGCCACCACTCAACTGTAACATAGGTGCAAGTAGTTCCAGAATTGAGGAATTATTTGATCACCTGTTGAAGAAAGGTGAGACACAGGAGGATACTCTAAGGGGCATGAAATCAGAGATTTCTAGTATAAACCAAAAAATAGAGTCTTACTCTATAGCTATCAAACACTTTTGATGCTTAGAACTTGGAATTTTGTGTGTTCTCAATGCGATGTTAGTTAGTTTTATGTGTTTTTGTGTTTATATTTGCAGGATTATAGGTTGGCCTTAATTTTTGAAATGTTACAGAAATTGTCGATTTTGGTTGTTATACGAGATCTTTTATAGGTCATAGATCATTTTACGAGCCGTAGGGTGGTTTCATGAACAATTCCAGTGAGGGACTATTTTCTGAAGTTTATTCTATGAACATGTAGATGAGTCATAAAACTTTTTATAAGTCATAGAAGATGGTTCATGCCCTGAGGATCAAAGACTTAGACTTTCAGGAATTTTATCAGACCAAACCCCCTTTTTGGGTCATAAATCACTTTACGAGTCGTAACAGGGTATAGTAAAGTTGAAGTCCAAATTTCCAGTAGCTGAGTAAGAGACCTCGCTTACAAAGGTTAGTTGTACCTAGAGGCCCTAGTGTCTAAGCTTAAATGCCCGCTGAGCACCCATGAGCGCAATCATAATTAGGGTGAGATTAGGTATGTGTGCCATAAGTAATCAGTCACAGACCTCACCTCCAACAATCACAAAACATTTGGGTCTTGACCTTATGAAGACATGTGGTACTCGATCAAAAATATTCATGTGGAATGGTGGAACATATCTTTGTGGGAGAAAGAATCCCCTTCGCATAAGAAAGTGTGTCTCAATTCAGAATATCAATCATGGGGCCTTTCTGCAGAATGTAATCAATGGGGTCCATGACCCATAATCAATCGGGTCTCAGATCCACGAAATTGGTGTGTCATATCTTTCTCTAAACAAATAGAAGTGTCTCAAACTTAGAATGTAACTCATAGGGGCCCTCAAAACTAAATCAATGCTCGATCCTCAAAATCTGCATTTGTCACCTGGCAACTTAGTTGTGGCCATCGGGACTCAGACCGCAAGGAGCGTCACCCATGACTCAAACTCTCGAATGTGACCAATGTTGTTCCACAGTGATAAGGAGCGTTATCTGGGATGAGATGTCAAATTGTCACTCATTCAACCAACATATGCAGATACGAAACTCTAAAATCATGTCATTCCCAGAGCAAATGTAGGCGACAATAAGCATATCATGCCTATAGTGAATGTAACAACCTTACAACCTAAGTATCCCACAATTTCAATCTAACCTATTCAATAGCAACTACTACCACTATCAGATACCCCATATTAAATGGGGTGAATTGGTGCCTAATAACCATTATCGTATATGTATCTCAAATCACCGTAGACTCATGTCCAACAAAGGCCAATATACCATAACCTCGTCAATCATAAGTACCAAGAGTGAACATAGATAATCACGGTGCATCACATGTATCCCAAACAATCCAACCAAACAAAGCCATCTTTATACTTAAATGAGGTTATAGTATGACATATAAACAATAGACAGTCCCGTGGTAAACATATCTCAATAGTAACAGGCTCTACATCCTCATACAAGTACAAGTAAAGTCAAACATACCTATTCCCAGGCACTAGCCCATGTTCGGCCCTTCCCAAGTTCTTTCACTAGGTAAAACAAGTTATAGGGTAGCATTGGCATAACCTAATTTAAGGCCCAATAGGCTACACAAACTAAAGGATATCACCTACCCAGAATCATGCTACAACCCATCTTTGATAAAAGATATCACCTAAGGCAACTACGTGCCAGTCCCACTAAATATGTGCCCCTCTTAAACAAGATGCCTGTCCCCAGGACAAACCCATGTAACTACTATCTCGTCATAGATAGCCCATAAAACCCATAGAATATAACCTATACCTCACTAACAGGGTCACACTCCCGTCTGTAACTCGCCAGTGGCTCAGTATTAATGCAACTCATATTATAGTCACAAGACTCCTTTAGGGGTACAATTATGACCGTTCCTAGAACATGGTATTTCACTCTAGTCATAACTAGTGACACAATTACATAATATATAACAATAATATACAGGATCATATAAACCATAGGGCTACAAAGAATCATCTTTAATCATGAAATTCTATTACAAGTACCCAAAAAAGATATAGATAATGAAGGTATACCATGCATATACATACTAACTAGAAATAGATACTAGATTCAGCACAAGACAGTGTGTAATCACAAGTCATCCTCAATAGATAGTATATTTCGGTAGCCTCAGAACACGCACACATACAAGCAAGAGTCAAGGTCACTGTAAATACCTATAACATATGTGCAACCCAACCAATCCCTTTCGGGCCTTCTTGAAGCTAAATAGTATAAGAATTCAGTTAGTATAGCAACTACAACTAACATACCCCTCAATATAAAAATTGTAGTCCTATATCACCATATATAACATATGTGAATTCACAATAAGCTATGTACAACATAAATACCACAACTCAACCCATGCACAGTATATTTCTACATATTCCAACTAAAATATATGCAATACTTAAGCTTAGTCTAAGGTTTAGAGAAAGCTTATCCTACCTAGCATCTGAATCGCTTGATCTGAGTCAACCCGACTAAGGTTTAGTGAATTCTCTAAGGTTTAGAAAAATCCTACCTTACTCGAATTGCTTCTTAATGCTTTTCAACTATTCAAATAAAGTCTACAAGGTCAATACGATCAAATTCATTATAAATACTTAAAGAAGGGGCAACGATATATTAATCAGACCTAAAATAGGGAAAATAAGGTGTATGCCCAAAATCCCCCCAAAAAAAACCAAAAAGGGTCCACACATTACCTTGAGTCTACAACCCAAAATTAAGCCAACATGGACCGCAGAAGATCGAGAAAATAGCCAAAAATAAAGTTAAAAACTTTACCGAGAACAAATTCTTTTCAAAACTTTCTCGGTCAAAATTCTCTAAAACTAGAGAAACTTAGTGAATACTCAGCCTACAATAGTGTTCCTCTTAGAGCGTAGAATAATTTAGACACAATTTTACTTTATTCCGTTGAGAAATGACCAAGATATCAATGTAAAGTTTTCACCTATTTCGAAAAAGTAATTAGATAAATCAATGAATTAACCTCAAACTACACATCAAATCCCAAAACTAACTTAACCACAACATTCCTTGCAAAAATTTGAGTCACATAACCCTTTGAATCACTCAAATCAAATGAAAATTAAGGTAAAAAATGACGTGTAAAGCGGGCATATGCATATATATATGATGGCATATTCAGCTGCTACCATGTTTCAGGCACATGGCAGTATCAGAATCCTCCATATGGAAGCATTAGGGCATGCCATGTCACCCCTTCAACTTATCAACCTTTACATCCCTATTTTTGTTGTTTTGGGCTCGTTCGGACTTTGATTTTCACAAATAAGTTATGTAACCCTATGAATTTCGGTGTTTCAGATCCAACAGATTGGAATTTCCAATGAAGTTTTCTAGGATAAAGTGAGGGTCCTACTTTATTATACACAACTTTTAACAAAAAGCCCCTAAGTAGTCAAGTCTTATCCAAAAGTCCCCATGTTCTGGAGCTAACTATGCTATCAAAATTCTCATTTAGGGCATGGTTTCCAAGGGCACTGGTGGAGTCAACTATTAATCTAT
The DNA here is from genome assembly GCA_025642045.1 of Solanum sejunctum. Classification (NCBI taxonomy): domain Eukaryota; kingdom Viridiplantae; phylum Streptophyta; class Magnoliopsida; order Solanales; family Solanaceae; genus Solanum; species Solanum sejunctum. The sequence continues at coordinate 13,396 of JAOTQJ010001552.1, read as the reverse complement.
TCTGACACCTATATTTGCAAGTCATGATATAACTGTATCAGACATGCTCCTAGCCTAATTTGATCGTTCCAGTGCTAATGGAATCGTCAGAATTCCATTTTAAGGTCATTTACTAAGGCATTACCTGAAAATTCATTTTAAGGGTATAACTTCCAAATTAACTCAAAAGTCACATAACTTTCAAATAACCCAACCATTAGCCATCCCAAAAAGTCCCAACAAATCACCAGTGGCCCCGAGGTCATCATACACATACTTAAATCAATAAAGTAGCCACATAATTAAGGAAATGACCATCAGAAGATGTAAAGGTAGGGGCGATTGCCAGAATAGGCACCCAATAGGCATCATCAGCTGACTAAGTGTAATAGTATGCATAATGAAGCTCAAATGGAGATTAAAGCAATAGTCCCACAATAAACCCCATAAGCTCAAATGAACTGACCAAGGCAAAGTGCAATCATACCGACTTAAAAAAGTCAAATAGGCCCATACCACAACTATCGTTGGACTAAGACATACTATTGTATATAGGTGCAAGACCCTAACACATGTGCATGTATTCTAACTAGGCCTCCAAAAGCCAGAAGGTACACCCACGCATAATCTACAGTCAAAATCACCACTGAATTAAACAAAATCACCACAGAACCTAACTCTCAATAACATATGATCAAGGGACCAATTGTACGTGGGTGTAAGGCCCTAGTGTTTAAGCATAGATGCCTCTTAAACCACCATAAGGCTAGAGGGTACACTAAGTACAATCGGGTGTATTTAGGTGTGAGGATCTACGGGTAATCAATTAGGCCTCCATCCGCAAAAATCACATATCAACTGGGTCTCTGACCCTATGTCAAAACATGGTACTCGATCCAAAAATATATATGCATAATGATGGGACGTATCCTCAGTGAGAGAAAGAGACCCCCTAGCATATTTAATAGTGTCTCAACTCAGAATATTGATCACGGGGCCTACCCTTACATGTAGTCAATAGGGTCTCAGACCTAAAGTAACAGCAAACGCTTAAGCCCCTTTAGAATTGGAATCCCTGTCTTAGACACTTAGATGTGACCATCAGAGACACAAACCATAGGGCACAACACTTGAGGTCTTAGAAACTCGAACATGGCCACTGGTGACTCAGACCGCAGGGTATATCATCTAGGTCTTGGAGCTAGTTTATCTCTCCCTAATCTAACTAGATATGGATCACCTTATCATATCATCTTCCTCGAACCACACATTACTACCACGTCACTTAAATAATGACAGATAGGCCATCTCACGTGTCTGTAGAGAACTTATATGAAACAGCTAACAACAATATATCGAATAGTATGCCTCAATAATTAGTGTAAAATTAGGTCTATAGGCCAAAATGTTATATTCCAGTCCATCACAAGAAATGTGAGTAAAGCATGACGACAACAGTGATATCATAAGTATCGACAATAACCAGGCGAACAGAATCATATTTATCCTTAAAATCAAGTCATAGTATGGCAAGTAGGAAACAAGTAGTGTCGTAATCATCATATTCCAAAAATGTTAGGTAACATACTCCCACAGATAAAGGTTAGCTCAGATCATATATCTGGCCCATAGCATCAATCCATACACAACTCGTATCATACCTTCCTAAAATCAATAGTATCCACATATATCAAAATTATAGTATTCACAGTCACAACGCTAAGTACAACCCCACTACAACTATACCACACATACAGAGCACAACTAACATATTTATATACATTTCAGTTTAACATGA
>JAOTQJ010001552.1:0-11519 GCA_025642045.1 Solanum sejunctum | reverse complement strand
AAGTACAACCCCACTACAACTATACCACACATACAGAGCACAACTAACATATTTATATACATTTCAGTTTAACATGATTATAGTCTCACTCATCTAAGGTTTAAGGAGAGTCTATCTTACTTGACAACTGACGCCTCAAACTCCAAATCAATTCAACCAAGCTTTACCCCTCCTGATAGACTCTCGATATTGCTTAGCTATTAAAATATAGTTCACAATGTTAACACGGTCATATTGGTCATAAAAATTTGAATAATGGGTGGAATAAAGAAAAAACTGCCTAAAATGAAAAAATAGGGCCCATTCTCGAAATTCTGAACAAAATCCCCAAAAATGACACCCACAATAACTCGGGTCTACAATAGAAACTACAACCTAGAACAAACGACGAAGGACCGAGAAAAAGCCCAAATAAAATGAAAACATTAGTAGGAAAACATTCTTTTCAAAACTTTCTCGGTCAAAATTTATAAAAATTGGGCAATTTCAACTAACATCCTACATACCATAGTGTTCCCCTCATAACATAGAACAATTAAGACTCAAATTTTGCTTAGTTCCATAAAGAATCAGTTAAGAAATCAACTCGTAAAGTTTTCATGTATTTTGAGAATGTAATTCACTAAAATAATGGGTTTACCTAGAAATACGCATTGAATCCCAAATCCGACATCACCATGACATTCCTTAAAAAAGTTGCGTTGACCTTCGAATTGTAAAAAACAAACTTGAAATGCAATTTCTATGCTTGAGAGAAGTTGAGTATGATAGCCATTCGTGAAGTGCTGAAGCATTTATATATAGGCCCCACGCCCCTTCTCCATGAATGCAGGCTATGCTCTACGATCGCAGACTGGGCTTCGTGAATACGGAGCTTCACCCAAGCCCTACTCTGTGAATACACCATTGACAATGACAAAAGCGGAGGGTAAATTTTGATGGTACACACCAGCTATTCTCAAAACTTAGGGCATCCAGTTACGTTTTACGCAAACGAATAGTGCAACCATATGGATTTCGATGTTCTAGATCCAAAGGTGTAGTCAAAAATCCCAATGGAGCATCCCACAAAAAATTATGGGTTCCACTTCTCTCCGACTAATTTTAGCTACAAGAACTGAGGGGGTCACAATGCAACCGGATGCCCCCATAAACTGGCAAAGGGTCATTGTCGACTATTTTCGATTTTCTAGAGTTGACCTTGGCATAAGATTTCCATTTGACATGATTTTTATGGAAATACACTTTTAAGATTTTGATTGAACTCATTTTATAATTTTTGACACCAAATGGTACTGGGACCCTCCATCCTCGGACCAACCACCCTTCTAGCCTAAATTGGTCATTTTAGAACTAACAGAACCGTTATAATCCCATTTTGAGGACATTTGCAAGGGTTTTGTCAGAAATTTCATTTTTGTAGTTTGAACTTCTTGCTAATTCACAAACTTGTACAATTAATTCTCAACCAAATACATCTACAACCACTCCAATAGCCCCAATAAGCCATAAAAGGTCCGATGTTACTATACATAAGTTTAAAACAATAGAAAGATTATAGAAACACTGGGTTAACCCAGATGGTCATTACAGTTTATAAATATTAATAATTAAACTAATAAAATACTCTAAAGTTATTAAGTTCTTTATATAAAGAAAATTTAGCATTATCAATTTATCTCAAGAACTTCTATTAATGTAATATTGCCAAAGTCCTAGTTATCTTCAATAATATTTATTGATTGCAAAACTCTTTGTTGATATAATTGGCTTGCTAATAGTGCTTGAACTCGCTAATTTGAATATTAAATTACTATAATACCTCCAACTTAAAAGTTAATTTAATACTTTTATATTTTATGTTATATTTATTTAATATATTATATTGAAAGTAGGAACATTTACACATTGAAGGATTGTGACTTTTTCGAAAGGTTATAACTTTCTCAAGGAGTTGTGATTTTTTTAAAAAGTTGTCATTTTTTCGAAGAGTTGTGCCTTTTTGAAGGATTATTACTTTTTCGAAAGGTGGTTACTTTTTCAAAGGTTTTGACTTTTCTAAAGAGATTACTATAATACCCTAACTTAAAAATTAATTTAAATAATATTTAAAAAGCAGATAATTTTTCACATTGAACTATCACGATCCAAAAATGACCTTGATGGCACTTGCCTAGCCCGCTAAGAAAAGTAAACCCAAAGCTATTTAAATTATTAATAAAGATAAAGTGGAAGAAGTAAATGCTAAATAAGGCCGAGAACTAGGATATCATGTACAAGCATCTAAATACTGAGTACAAAAGAAAATAAATACAACTTTGAATCTTATTCCTCAAATAGGATATAAGAAAAATGTAAGGACTCCAATAGTCTGCCAACTAGACAAGTTGCTACCTCTCGAATATACAAGATGCTTTGTCCAAAATGATAGAAGCTAACTCAAGTGGAACTAGGCTCATAGCTTACACTCAAGTGTAGAAGCAAGGGTGAGTACCAAAACCAACAGGTACTCAGTAAAAGGAATTAACAACAAGTAAAGCATACAAAACAACATACTCCTTCTATACCAACCATTTACCGCCCAACCACACTCCTGCACTCAGAAAAGACTCTACAATAGCAACAGAGCTTAACCTTACCATATAATATAGCTCAACCTTATCATATAATATCTCAATTATATTGCTCAGTCACTGTCATGCTCCGGGAGGGTACCATTGATGTGGCCGACACTCAAAGACTATTGCTAGCCCCTGACCTAACGACTTGGCCTCAGCGTCACATCATACTCAATAGAAGAAGAACAATACTTAATGAAAGGAAACCTCATATTAAGATAAAATGCATATCTCTAATGTATAATAGTTTTCAAAATAGAAATAGGTTTAGAGACATCAACTCTATACACTATGCTCCTAGTTTATGAAGCCTCTACTAGGTGGTCTAGATAGTTCCATGATAGGCCATGAACACCTCAATTCGAAGAAAAGAAAAGATAGACTAGATCAATCTCACAAATAAGGGCTCCTTCCGAGAACAAGGAGGGCTCACCAACTCTGAGAATGTAACAAATCCAGGCCTTAATGGTGTGCATACTAAGATCCTCTATTTGCTGTATTTGCATCATAAAACGATATAGGCCCAAAATGAACATCAGTACACAGAATATACTGGTATGTAAATTAGCTCAAGAAAAGTAAAGTTCAACCAATTCAGCTCGACTCAAAAACTCATACTCAAAACAGTTTATGCAGGTTTTATGGTAAAATCATGCTTTAAAAATAGGCTCAACAAAATAGATTCAGTTTAAAATCTCATGCTCCACTCAATGTTTCTTGGGAGTTTCTTTAACTCACATACCTTATCCCACCATATTTAATTAGGTGATACACAATAAATTGACATTATTGCCACACCGGTCCTAAACTTGCTAGAGAAAAGGGTGATCAATCTCAACCATGCTCCCTCGTATCCTGAGCGAGTGTCCACTTGCAGGACAAGAATCATCAGTATTATGCTTGAACGACTATCCTATGTGGCAAATGTAGTTCTGGGGTGCTCCTCAATTACCCAACTCGATGTTCAACACTCTTCCCAAGACTAAGACATGCTTAACTCATCATTAAATCATAATTCAATGCTCAATCAAGAACTCAAACTCAACCCCTTTGGGGTATCTCATCTCATCTCAAAGCTCAACAACTCAATCAATCAACAAAATCAATTGACTCGACACAAGCTCAAATGGTCATTTAGACTCACTCAAATGGACTCCTTATATAGTGCATATTGGATAGTCATGTGTAATAATATATGCGAGTCAAAATGCAATATGCCTCCCATGCTTAATCATACTCATATTTACTCAACTCAACATGCTCAATTTATGCATAAGATTTCAATAAAGACATGTAATAAAGGGCTCATGCTATCAAGGATGAAGACACATGTACAAATCTTATATAAGAATACCCATGCAATGCAAAAGATTACCTCATGTAGTTTAACAAGACCTCAAGATAGATACAAGGATTTCAATATTTAAATAGTAAAGTTCCTCAAAGTCTCACTCTTGTGCTAAAAATATTGACTCAAGAAGATCAAAGGGCATGTGAAGGAAAGATTCCACACTTTGGTAAGACTTACATACCTGAAAATCGAAGAATAATCGATCCTCAACAAATTTTTGCTCTTAGATTTCAAAACCCTAGCTTCCTCCTCTTCTCCTCTTTGCTCTCAACAAAACCCTCAAGGATGGAATGAATATAAATGGCCTAGGGTTAACTTTTAAGGCTTGAAGTCTCAATTAAAAGAAACTGGATAAGACAAGATTGACCCTCTTAAAATTTACCGATAGGATCTATGAGACCCCAACTATGACTCAAGTCTCAATCTATTTTTCAGATTTCACATCATCACATCAACATCATTTGCACATACTCATCCAAATCAGATAGGAGGAGTTTAAGGGGTGTTACATATATTTTAATAGTTTGAAAAAAAATCAACATGTATAACTTTCATAGAACTCATTCATAATAACTGAGTCAGTCATATGTACAAGAAATATAGTATGACATGTTATGGAAATGATATGAAATAAAATAATATGATGTAATGCACTATAAAGTAATCGTGATTTATGTCTGTCCTATGATACACATCTGATGATATAATCAGTCGGGAACCAACATGTGATATATCTGTCCATGTACTTGCCCCAGCTCGTGAGGCCTGACCCGCAGTATGCATATAATCAATGTATTCTATCTCAACTCACGTGGCTTGACCCCAAAATATAATCAATGACATATGCCACGACTCGTGTGGCCTATCTGGTCTGGCTTAAAATATAATGATCAAACCTAAAATAATACAATTCTACCCCAAAGTACTAAATTAAATATATTTATAGGAGCATACAAGCTTCATTCATACTTATCAAAAGGTTAGACGTCTACTTGCCTCAAATAGGTCACATATCAAGTCAAATATATGGTACTCCAAATCACCATAACCTATTAAAATATGGCATCACATTCACATAACAAATCTAACAATACTAAAATCAATTAATTTGGAGAAATGAGGTAAAATGGTAAAAAATCTCATGCTTGAATTTGAATATTAATGTATGAAAATATTATCAAGGTGATAAGAGTTCAATGCTGAAAACATTTCGAAAACAAAGCTAAAATGATCAAAAATTCAACAATTAAAGTTTTGAAATCAAGATTTGAGAAATCCCCAATTTACACCATTAAAATCCCAAAATTAAAAGTTACAATTACAAATTAATCAGTGAAAATAATTGAAATAGGTTAGAAAATAGTTACCTAATTAACTTGTCTTCGAAAACCATGAAAATGCTCTCTACAACAAAGCTTAAAATGTCAAAAATGGTGGAAAGTGTTTAAATCACGTATTTTAAAAGTTCCACTGGTTTAGGGGATAATTAACAGTTGGCAAACATGGATAAGTATCCACGAATGCAGTGGATAATGGGTCGCTGCACTCCCTGAACACGAAGGCTAATGGGTCATTGCACTCCACGAACGCTGAGGCTTAAGGGGCTTGGCACTCTTACACTTTGCAAATGTGGGCCTCTTACGGCGAACGTGAAGGTCTAAATAATTTGACCTCTGCAAATGCGAACGTGTAGGTGCGAATATGGAGAGTAATACCTGATGCACTAAAAACTAGCTCACACCAGCACATGTAGATCAAAACAAAACACAAAAAGGACCCTCAAGATTCATTCAGAACCCCATAAAAACACAAAGAGGAACCCTACCAGAAATGATGTTCTAGACTCACTGGAATCGTCGTAATTCAAATCTGGACCCTCCTTGTTCGAAACCCAAGAAAGAGCATTTAAATAGGTTTTAGATTCAAAATATTCACAGAAGCTCAAAAAAATGAAACAGACATATCTAGTGTTAGTTTCAGCACCCGAACCAACTAGAACTGATGGAAAGTCGATACGAACCCCCAAACTCCAAATTTGACTAAAGTCAAACCTATAATCCAAAATGAACTAGAAATGCAACTTTGGGCCTACATTTCAATTATAACTTCGAATTTAGTTTGCAAGTTCTCCTAGATCATATTTGACTTTCTAAAACTGATGGAATCAAATTCCAATGCTCAAAATTCAAAGTCACCTTAAAACTCAAAATTTCCATATTTAAGCCTTTTAAAACTCGTTCTTTTGAAAAACTCTAACTTTTTATAAGATTTTTAAAAGACTCAATAAAAAATGATTCAAAACAACTTTGAGGAATGAAAAAATTATAATATGATCAAAAATGTCAGAAATGACTTTCGAGGTCATTACATCATCCACTATAAAAATAATATTCGTCCTCAAACATGAGGTAAGGAATATACCTAAAGATTCAAACATCTGAGAGTATTGGGCCATCATATCTTACTCTATCTTCCACGTAACCTCACTCTTTTTCCTACGGCTCCATTGGACCTATACTGAAGGGACCTATTTAGTCCTCAACTTCCTCATTTGGCTATCCAAAATGGCTATTAGTTGCCTGTCATAAGTCAAATCAGGGCTCAACTCAACGAAATTCATAGAAATCATATGAGATTCATTTGGAATTTAACACTGCAGCATTGAAACATGGAATACATGATGGACCGAAGATAGGTTAGGTGGCAAGGCAACCTATAAGTCATCTCTCTCACTTTATCAAGAATCTCAAAAGGACCAATGAGTGTTGCAATGAGCTTGCTCTTCTTTCCAAAGATCATAACACCCTTCAAATGTGATAGTTTTGACCAAACAATATCACTAACTACGAACTCCAAAGGTTGAACCAACCCATCAGCAAAACTCTTTTGGCACTCTAGGCTATCACCAATCTACTAAAAATCAACTATACCCAATCAAGGTCAGCTCTCAACATATCAACACACATGCTCACCATTACTACCATGTCAAATCAACTGATGGGCGATTTCCATATCTGACCAAACAATATCACTAATTGCGAACTCCAAAGGTTGAACCTACCCATCAGCAAAACTCTTTTGGCACTCTAGGCTATCACCAATCTACTAAAAATCAAGTATACCCAATCAAGGTCAGCTCTCAACATATCAACACACATGCTCACCATCACCACCATGTCAAATCAACTGACGTGCGATTTGTATATCTGACCATACAAGCCCTCAAAAGGAACCATATGAATGTTGGAATGGTAACTTTTGTTTTACTTAAACTCTACTAAGGCCAAATGCTAGTTCCATCTAGCTCCAAAATCAATAACATAGGCTCGAGGAATATCCTCTAATACATGAATGGTCCTGTCGGACTAGACATCAGTTTAGGGTGAAAAGTTGTACTTAATTCCAAATGGGTATCCAAAGCATGATGTCAGGCCCTCCAATAGTGCGAACTAAACAATGAGATTTGATCTAACATAATGGAAACTGGGACCCATAAAGTCTCACTATCTAATTAATATAAAGCTAGGCTTCATCTTAAGCAGTATACTTCGTTTTAACTGAAATAAAGTGGCGGACTTTGACAGTCGATCCATCACTACCAAAATAGAATAAAAAAACCCAATAGTAGGAGGTAAGTCAACTACAAAGTCCATAGCAATGCATCCCACTTCCACTTGGGAATAGACATCCTCTAAAACTCTCCAACAGGCCTCAAGTGCCCGCAATTGACCTGTTGACAGGTCAAGCACTTGGCTACAAACACTACTATATCTCTCTTCATACCAGACCACCAATAATGCTGACTCAAATCATGGTACATCTAGCACAATAAGCCTCCTCAAGTATCAATCTGATAAAATGACCCACTTTAGGTACACAGATGTGACTCTTAATCCTTATGATACCATTAGAATCAAACACTACTTCTCTAGCTACACCTCTAGTCACCTTGTCCCGGATAATACATAGCTTCTCCTCCTCAAATTGTCACTCATGAATTTGATCCATCAATAATGAATGGGCCTCAATCGTAGCTAGCACTCCATCCTACTCTGAAATCTATAACGTCACCACCCCATTATCCAATCTTTGAACATTTTTAGCCAATGATCACTCCTCAATCCAAATAGTTGCCAAACTCCCCATGCTGGAAGCCTTTCTACTCAATGCATCAGCCACCATATTTGCCTTCGCGGGATGATAGAGAATAGTCAGGTCATAATGTTTTTAGAAGCTTAATTCATCTTCTTTGTCTCATATTTAGATCCTGCTAACTGAAGATATGCAGTAGGCTGCAATGGTTAGTAAAGATTTCACAATTGACACTATATAAATAGTAATGCCATAATTTTCATACAAACACAACCACATCAAACTTCAAATCATGAGTAGGGTAGTTCATTTCCTGGGTCTTCACCTGTCTAGAAGCATATACAACAACCTTTTCCTTCCTACATCAATACACCACCTAACCTCATACTCAAAGCATTATAATAAACACTAAAATCAATGCCCTCCTCCATCATTGACAAAATAGGAATTGTCGTCAATAATAACTTGAGCTTTTGGAAGCTCTCTTCACACTAGTCAGACTAATGAAATACTACCATATTCTTTTGAGTAAGCCTAATCAGTAGAGCTACAATAGTGGATAAACCCTGAATAAAATTTGATAAAAACTAGCCAAACCTATAAAACTGTGAATCCCCATAGTTGAGATAGGCCTAGACTAGACTTGAATAACCTTATTCTTTGTCTGGTCAACTTGAATACCCTCCATGGACACCATATGCCCCAAGAATGCTACAAAACTCAACCAAAACTCCTACAAAGAGAATCTTACGTACAAGTTCTCGTCCCTAAGCCTCTAGAGCACAATCCTCGAATGCCTTACATGGTCCTCCTTGGTAATGGAATAGACCAAGATATCATTGATGACCACAATCATGAACAAGTCAAGATATGACCATAACACTCTATTCATCAACTCTATAAATATTGTATGGGCATTGGTCAAACCAAAGGACATAAGCAAAAATTCATAGTTGCCATAACAGGTTCGAAAGGCTGTCTTAGGAATATCAAATGGATGAATCTGAAGATCATGATACCCTGACCTCAAGTCAATCTTAGAAAACTGTACAACTCCCTAAAGCTGACCAAATAAGTCATCTTTGTGGGGAGATGGGTACTTGTTCTTGATAGCTAGTTTGTTCAACTGTCTATAATCAATGCACATATTTATGGACCCATCCTTCTTCTTAACAAATAGAACTGGGGCACCCCATGGTGAAACACTAGGGTGAATAAAGATCTTACCCAATAGATCCTAGAGTTTCTCCTTCAGCTCTATTAACTCAAATAAAGCTATCTGAGAGGGAGTGATAGAAATGGGCCTTTTACTCGGCACAAGCTCAATAGATAAATCGATATGCCGATCAAGGGGAACTCTAGATAAATCAGTAGAAAACACATCTGAGAACTCTCAAATGATCGAAATAGACTCCATAGAAGGTGACTCAATAGTAGTGTCACAAATAAAAGCCAGATAAGACAAAAATCTTTGATCAATCAACTATTAGGCCTGAATACAAGATATCACTTTACTTGGACAAGAACCCTTTAAACCAGTCCACTTAATCCTCAATCTACCTGGCATAGCTAAGGTAACAATCTTGGCATAATAATCAAGAATAAAATGATATGGAGATATCTAGTCCATACCTAGAACAACATCAAAATAAACCATATCCAATATAATTAAATCTACCCAAGAGTCATAGCCAACGAAAGTTGTAAGACAAGATTGGTACACCTGATCTACTACTAAGGGCTCTCTTACTAGGGTAAACACAAGAATAGGTACAGACATAGAATCACAAGTAAAGCTAAACCCTAAGGAGAAATAAGCAGATACATATGAATAAGTAGAGTCAGTATCAAATGAGATAGATGTAGGGTGATGGCATATCGAAATAATAGTTGTGGTCACCACATCAGAGGCCTCAGTCTCGGATCTACCCGGGAAGGCATAACAATGGCCTCCTCAACCTCCACTAGTAGAAGTTGACCCCCTACTACCTAAAGAGTGGAAATACCACCTGCTCCCATACTACCGATACGTCCACCTCTGTAACCCTGGCCTTTACCTGACCCTCAGTATGTAGGGCTAAACCTCTAGTTGGTGGTGCTGGATGTCTGATAGGTGCTACAGAGTAGGAATGATGGGGGCTAGAATGAGTCTATTTAGGACACTATCGAATCATATGGTTAAGAGATCTATACCCAAAATAAGACCTATGGGTGTACTACTATTGTGAAAGAGCAAAGGGATATTGTAGTATACTCGGCCCATAGGCCTCTACTATGAACCCCATAAACTCTGACTTGAACAATAGAAATCGTGAGGGCCTTGTCCTTTCTTTGAAGCTTGCAAGGATGCATTAACCATGTGGGGATGAAATGAACATCCCCCTCTGGCCATACCTTTGCCTCTTAATAAGGCACTTGAATACTATCCTGAAGTACAGACCCTTTTGGGGTTGCCAAACACCTCCCTCTGCATCAACTCTGCTACCTTGGCAGCGCTAACCTTCAATTGAAAGGAAGTTCCATCTCTAGTTATCTAGAATATCGACTTTCTAATAGGAAAAACCATCCCTCTAAAAACTAGCGAACTCTCTCTCTACCTCAGTTGGAAGTATAGTTGTCACGTGATGAGCCATATGGCAAAAGTGAACCTCATACTCTAAAGTTGTCATGGTGTCGTGCTTCAAATTTTTAAACCTCTATTTGCTCTCCTTAAGAATATTCCAAGGAACAAATGGATCATTGAAAACATCAAAAAATGCCTTCCAAGTCATCTAAGGAGATCCAACTAGAAGAGATAATGTATAAGTCCTCCACCACTCTTTGGTTGGTCTATAGAGCTGAAGGTTAACATATCTTACACCATGTGTCACGACCCAATAATTCGAGTATGATAGCACTCAGGTAACCCATCAACGCCGGTCAGCATAAACCCAAACAACGTCATAATACCAATATAAGCAAAAGATAACATCCTAAAGGTATAGATAAGTGGAAATAACCAACTACTACCATCCAAAGAACTAGTGTCACACGTACAAGCCTCTAAATATAGAACACATAAAGGAAATTGATAACATCATGTCTAGTCCTCAAATATAACAAGAACATAAAATAAAATTCTCAACACCTTCTAAAGATATAACTAGCTAGCCCGCAACAAATCCTGAAGATCAATCCAATGAGAAAGAAGTCTAGCAGGATAGACCAGGTTCACAACCTACAAAAATGTATTAAGGGGTCAGCACATACAATAGGGTACTGATTGTTGCCCAAGTTACACTGCCTTTTTAAATGATAGAAAGGTCATTGTCAAGATATATAATCTAACCAAGGTTAGGGTCGAACCCACAGGGAATACATACACTAAAGAGAATTTATCAATATTGTCACGACCCAACCCAGGGGCCGTGAATGGTGCCGATAGGACACCGAGATAACCACTTATACTGAATCTTTAC
>JAOTQJ010001542.1:0-18989 GCA_025642045.1 Solanum sejunctum | reverse complement strand
TATAACGCACCCCTAACACACCCACAAGCTTTAATTAACATAAATGAGGCTAGAAATTAACATACCTTTCAAGCTCCGTACAAGACCCACATCTTCATAGCCATCAAACCAAGCAATTCCTTGACTAACTAACGCCTTCACACCACTTAGGGGATCCCATATACCAAGCTTGAAGCGTCAAATAATCAAAAACTAGAAAAGAATAAATTTCTTTCTCGGGTTACTATAGCAATCCGAGAGTTCTTTGCTTGGTTGCTCTCTTCTCTTTTTTTTCTAAGTATGAAAGACCCTCTCCTTGCACAAGATAAGCCTCTATATATATAGGCACAAATATCTTCTACTTGGACCAATTAAAATTAAACAGACACGTGACCCCATAACAATTTAATTCTTAAGGATTAAACTTATAACAAAATTAACATTTGGTCCCAAACTTTCCCAAATCGAACCAATTAAGGACTTATGAGTTCTAACTTGCGGGGTCTAACATAAGGTTTTCAACATACTTCTTATACATGCTTTATAGAACCACATAATCCAAAATAAATAATAATAAAAAACCACATGATTGAAACTAAAACTTACATTCGAATTATACTATTACACTATTTATATAAATTCTTCGTTATAGCATAAAAATCCTTAATGATACCATGAGTGCATATCCATATGCTATAGTGATACTATTAAATACAATATATAATATGTGAAACAACCCCAAAAAGTGTCTGAAAATGTGCCTAAAAAATGTCCATAATCGTAATTTATCTATATCTCAAAATCCATGTGTGATATTGAAAATTTGATTTTATATTCTTGTTCAAATGGAAAAATTGAGTAGAGAACAGGTATAACCCGAATTTTAGAGGACCCGCAGTGAAAAATAGAGTTCACCAATTTTACAATTCCAATAGCAGTCCGCGACGCGAACCTATCGCGGATCAGTATATTTTGTTGCCAATTTTTCTAATCTCGGTTCAAGGTTTTGGTGTCTTGGACCTAAGCCTTCCTATGCGTAAAAATGTCTATACTTAGTCATTTTTCAACCACGTATTATTCAAGATATTTTCCAATACTCTCTCAAATACTTAGATAAATATTTCACTCAAAATTTAAGTGTCCCAATCTCTTTCCGGATCTAAGGATTTCACCCAAGCTTTAAGTTTTCCTTCAAATCTTCTCAAGAAAATCTCCAAAGTTAAGGTATGTGGGTTTCAACCATTGAGTCCTTTCACCCATGGTACCTAACCTTCCTTTTTACCTAAATGAATGCTTCAAAGTTAATTTACTTGTGGGTATTACTCATTATAAATTTGACTATAAACTATGTTGGAATTTTTAATGAACTTGTAATTGTTTAAGAATGTTTTGAGGTATGAATCTATGATCCCTTGTGGGTTTTAATGGAGGATTTTGATGTAACTTGTATGAGATTATTATCAAGTATTGGTGGGTGATTTTATATTGAGTTTTCTTGCATGATTTCACTCTCCAGTGGCTTGATCTTACACTAGCATTATACACCCACCAAGTGCTTGATAAAATGTCTGATTTTGGATTCTTGAGTCATTGATGATCCATTACATGACCTGTGATTTGAAAGACTTTATGATGATGAAAGGAATGTCTATATGAGTTGTTTCCATAAAAAGTACTTATAATATTGTAAGTTGACCATGCCTAGTTGAGGAGATGATGCCTCAATCACCATGGAGAATAAGGTGAGAAAACTATCAACCAATTGAGGGTTTAATACCTCAATCACCATGGATAATAGGGTGAGACAACCATCAACCAATTGAGGAGTTGATACCTCAATCACCATGAGTGATAGGGTGAGACAACCATCTACCAATTATGAGGTTGATACCTCAATCACCATGAGTGATAGGGTGAGACAACCATCAACCAATTGTGAGGTTGATACCTCAATCACCATAGATAGTAGGGTGAGAGAAACATTAACCAATTGAGGGGTTGATACCTCAATCACCATAGATATTAGGGTGTGACAATCCATCATAATGTTGGTCTCTTCTTCCATATGTAATATGTTCTATATAAGCATGTTTTACTTCAAGCATTATTCATACATGTCATATTGTTATTATGTTATCCATTGCTTATGATATTGCATTTTGTCTATGTTTCCTATCTATTGTTGTATTGCATCCTACATACTTAGTACATTCAAATGTATTAACATATACTCTATGCCTAAATGATGTTACCACGTAGGAACTGGAGCCCCTTTTGATGATACTCCTCCTCCACGTGGCTAGTACGATTTTTCTCAAAGTAAGTTGGTGAGTCCTCAACTCTTAAGACATACTTCTCTTGATTTATGCTATGTATTGACTCTTCTTATGTTGAAAACTTATAATTATGAGGGTGACCCCGGAGATTGTCTTGTCCCCCGCATCTATCTATGTATTAGAGGTGTTATTGGAACCTTATGATATGCTAATGCTATACTATTGGGTGTTATGTTTCTATGGTATCAAAGATATCCCTTAGCCCCGTATTCTCCTTTATCTATCTATTGTTGTTGTATAATTGCTTCTGCAATTAAGGATATATAATGATATACTAAAAAGCTTGTTTGGGTCCGTTCGGGTTCCCCATTCATTGTGTCACGTCGAGACCCTAGGTCTAGGTCATGACACTATGATAACATCATTAAGGTTTCTCATATACATATACGTACAAATAAATTAATTAGGCATAAAATACTTAAGGATACCAATACAGTATACTTATATAATCTGATGGTGTCATTGAAATTTTAATGTCCACAAAATACTCACCATCCGGTGATACTCTCAGAGTATATGTAAACTCCCTAAGTATCATTAAGGTTTTTAATATACGTCATATACATACTTCATGCAACCACAGAATCTAAACAAAGAATGATAAAAATCATATATAATTAAAACAAAAACTTATGTTCAAATTACACTATTACACTGTCAATATAAATGCTTAATTAGAACATAAAAATCCTTATGATACCATGAGAATATATCCATATTTTATGGTGATACTATTACATAAAGTACATACTATGTTAGCATCATTAAGGTTTTGCAAATACATATATGTACAAACAAATTAAGCAGACATAAAAATCCTAAAGAATACCAACATAGTATACTTATATAATTTGTTGGTATCATTAAAATTTCAATGTTCACAAAATACTCAGTATACAGTGATACTCTCATATTATATGTAAACTTCCTAAGTATAATTAGGGTTTTAAACATGTTTTATAAACACATTTCATCCAACCACAGAATCCTAATAAAGAATAATAAAAAAGACACATATAATTTAAACAAAATTTTACATGCAAATTTTTTTGTCAACAAAATGTCCTTCAGCCGTAGGATCAACACTTTGAATTTCACTATCGTGACGAACCATCAACAGGATTAGGAGTATCGGCTGTAGCATTTCTTTTTCTAGTATGGATTTTATCATTTCTATAGGGTTTGCCCTCAATTTCACTAACTTTTCATTTCCCTTCACAATCATCATTATCTAACACTATCCCAACATCAGGGACATTCTCAATTTTACCCTTAACATTTCTCTATGTTTCGAATTCGCACTAGCAATATCGAAAGACTATGAGTCATCCCCAATCAAATTAAAACTCGAAGAACACCGCTATAATCATATAAAATTGATTAGAATATAAATTTTATAAAATAACTTAAATTATATTAAATTCAAAATATATTAGTCCAAATAAATATTAATGCATTGATAGAATTAATTAATTATTCAAATCCAATAAAAGATAGATTTAGTTAAAAGTCCAAATTCATTTATTTGGGCTATAAAATATGACCCAAATTATTGGACCCAATATCTTCTCATCTTTGAGGTCCACTTGATGTCACGTATCAGATAACGTGGCATGCCAAGTCAAACAAAGAAGTTAATAGATCACGCCATGTGTCAAAATGACGTGATATTCCTATGTCAATCAAAGACCAATAAAATGCGCCACATGTACAAGTGGTGTGTCCCAACTAATCAAATATTGACATGTCACTTAAAAGGTAACCTATTCCTATCACTTTTCTTAAACCTATTCCTATCTCTTTTCTTATGCTATATCACCTTAAATCTGATTGGTCAAAAGAAATCCTGATTTCATCATAACTCCTCTATTCTATAACTATATATAGGGGACCTCATAATTTCGAATTGACAACAAGAATTCTAGCAAAAAGCTAGAGAGAGCTCGTGGATCAAACACCGCTGATTTCTCTACAAGCAACAAGAATTTAAGAAATCAAACAATCAAGCATTCAAGTTCAAGAATGCATCAAGATCAAGACCACCGAATTCAAGAACAAGCCCAAAAGCTCTTGATTCAAGTACAAGTTAAGATATTGTTCAAGAATAAGTTCATCAAATCATTTAGTCAAGATCAAGACCACTGAATTCAAGATTAAACCCAAACACCCTTAAATTCAACTACAAGTCAAGATCAAATTCATCAAGTTTTACAAGATTCAAGATCAAGCTAAAGATCCCTTGAATTTGTATTTGAAAAGGAGAATCAGAGGATTCATAGAGATTGTAGAACTCACTTCTTGAAATAAAATATTACGATTGTAGTAATTTTTTTCATTCTTTGATTATTATTTTCACGATGTGAATTTTACTGTCATACAAATTCTAGCATGCCTAGCGGTACAATGTCCACCTCTCATTTCAACTTTTCAAGCATAAAAGAACATTGAAATGGCTCCCAAGAAGATCTCTTAATCAACTTCCTCCAAGGCTGCTGATTCCAAGTTGTAAAAAGAATCTTAGGCATTACTTTGGGAAGTGTTAGAGCTATTACAAGGAGTAAATCCACTATGCTAGGAAAATAAATATAGCTAGTGGCATCAGCACTAATCCATGATTTTAGATCTTCAACCCTAAAAGGAGCAAGGTCCTCTACAAATGCTTCAGAAGGAGAAAGTAGTGTTGCTGAGCAAATCAAGCAGACTTTGGCTCTACCTGAGGTCTCTGGTTCCAAGAACTCTACCACAAAGAAAGACCAAGACTCATCCAATAAATCTTATCTATATGCATCACATAGTGTAAGCCCTCTGAAGATCAACTTTCATAATAATTTGTGTTATTCTTCAATGACTCCAATAATCATACAAGCGATGACAACTAATGCTTCATCCATGGAGAACAACTATCAAATTTGGTAAAAATGGTAGAAGGATTAACCAAGCATGTGCAATATCAAGAGTCTCACATCGATAAGTTGATGGATAAGGTGGACGACTTACTAGATGAGGAATCTACCCATACACATACGAAGGGTATTGAAATTCAAGAGACTAAAAATCCTATAAAGCAAGCACCACCTATCAAGGAGATAATAGTTTCTGCTGAAGGGATGAAAGGAACCATCAAAGACAAGTATGAAGTCTCCGCTAAATCTTCTCATATGTAAACCAAGCCTTATAATTCAAGGATTGATAGCCTTAAAATGTATGGCAATTATTAACCTCGTAAATTTTAGTAGTTCGAAGACAAAGTAAATTTGAAGCAATATGTTGGACACTTTGTGGAAAGATGTAATATTATTGGGACCTGTAGAGACTATCTCGTCAAACAGTTCATTCCCTCCTTAAAAGGAAATTCCTTTGACTGGTGCACCGATCTTGAGTCGCATTCCATTGATAGTTGGGAGCAACTAGAGCATGAGATTTTCAATATCTTCTATAGCACAAGACACATGATAAGCATGGTGGAACTTACAGATACTCGTCAAAGAAAAAGATGAACTAGTCATCGACTTCACAAATCGGTGGAGGAATGTGAGCCTTAATTGCAAAGATAGACTTAGTAAAGCTTATGCAATAGAAATATATCACCAAGGAATGCACTGGGGGATTCTCAACATCTTACAAGGAATCAAGCCAAAGTCCTTCGAAGGTCTAGCTATTTATGCTCATGACATGGATTTGAGCATGTCTTCTTATGATGCTCATCCATGATCCTCGCAAAGGAAAGGATAAGCAAGAACAGAAGAAATGGAATAAATTTGAGTTAAAAATGACAACAAGGAATCTATGAATATCAATGCATCATCCTGAAGTTCACTATAAAGGAAAGAAGGAAGCAAAGTGTGAAGACAACTTTCCAAGGGCGTCCAAATCAAAATTTGACTTTAAGAGACATGCAAGAAAAGGAATATCCCTTTCTAGATTTTGAAGTCTCTCAAATATTTGATGAATTGGTTAAGCTAAAGCTCATCAAGTTATCCAAGATGAAATGACCTGATAAAGCTGAAAAAGACTGACGATCCAAATTATTGCAAATATCATAGATTTTGGGTCATCCTCTCAAAAAGTGTTTTGTCTTTAAAGACAAAGTTATGTTGCTACGACCCAAGCCTAGGACCTAGACGTGATAGGTGAATGGAAAACCCGAAGAAATTCCAAACAAGCCTCATAGTATATCATTACACATCCTTGGTCGCAAAAATAACTAAATGACATTTGAAGAATGTAAATAAGGGGAAAAGGGGCTAAGGGAGAACTTGTCGTAGCATAGAGTCAAGAGATAATAGAATCAACTCATAGCATAAATACATGACTTTGTATAACAATGCCTCTACTACATAGATAATGGCGGGGGATAACACATACAATCAGACTCACCCTTATAGTCATAAGTATATGATAAAGTAAAGAGAATCTTAATACATAATGTGAGAGAATAGTCCTTGTCCCCGGAATGGAGGACTCACCACAAGCTAACTTGAACAATCCATCTAGCCACAAGAAGAATCAATAAGAGCTCCGATCCCTACATGGTGATATCATGTAGACAAGAGTATGCGTTAGTATGTTTAAATGTACTAAGTATGTAGGATGCAATGCAACAATAAACAAGCTCCATATTCAAAATGTATCATTAGACAATAGGCATGGCATAGCAATATGGCATATATGATTGATGCATAAGCAAAACATACTAAGGTAAATCATGCTTATATAAGATATCATATGTGAGAAGAGACTAAGCTAGAATCCCAACTTTGGATGGGAGATGTCGTTCACACCTGAACACCCTAGCGTTAAGGTACTTACCCTCACATGGTAGATGTCGTTCATACTCGGACACCCTGGTGGCAAGGTACTTACCCCTCGTATGGTAGATGTCATTCACACCCCGACACCTTGGTGAAAAGGTACTTACCCCTCACATGGTAGATGTTGTTCACACCCGGATACCCTAGTGGCAAGGTACGCACTGCTCATATGGTCATCCGGGCCCTTATGCCCCCCGGACTGGACGTGGTATAATACAACACATCATATAGAACATACATATATACATCAAGTCCATAAGCTCAGTTCATCATTAAAACATCACACATATCATATCTCATGCTTTGAACCTTCAATTCCTCAAGAAATCATAATCGGACGTTTTATCAAACACCTTGGAGGTGTGTAATGGGGGTAAAAGAGCATGCAATCTAGAGATGAAATCATGTTGGAAAATCAATATTAAAACCTTTAATCAACACCTTGTAACACCCCTAAGACATTCATATCAAAATCCCTCACCAAATCCAACATTAGAT
Organism: Solanum sejunctum; assembly: GCA_025642045.1. Classification (NCBI taxonomy): domain Eukaryota; kingdom Viridiplantae; phylum Streptophyta; class Magnoliopsida; order Solanales; family Solanaceae; genus Solanum; species Solanum sejunctum. Next base: position 11,365 of record JAOTQJ010001542.1, on the reverse strand, counting down.
CCAAAATTTGAAGCTCAAAATATGCTACAACAACCATATTTTCATGAACATAAATCACTGTGCAGTAAATTTCTCAATATAAAAGACTGACATGTAAAACTCTACTTTAAATCATATAATATTAGTAAAAAGAGAGTTTAGGCACCATGGGTGGAAGGATCCAATGGTTTAACACCACATACCTTGACTTTGGAGAACCTTTGAAGAAGATTGAAGATGGAGACTTGAAGCTTGAATGAGATCGTTGATGAAATCCTTAAGATTGGTCTTGAGTTTGGGACTTGAATTTAGGGTGAAATATGAGTCTAAATGTTTGAGTGAGTTTTGGGGAATGTTTCGGATGATATGAGGGTGGAATAAGTCTAAGTATATGTATTGCTAAGTGTGGGAACCCTTAGGCCCAAGACTTATAAGTCTTGGATAAAAAAATAAAAACAGACACCAAAAACACAAGGGTGCATCATGGAGGCGACGTGAAAACTCCACTGGAATCAGCATTTTCTACACAAACAAGTTTTATGAAAATAGGCATAAATTCTTCATCCAAACTCAGAATAAGGTGAAACAAAGTGAATTGAAAAGCTAATTCAAAGGGATTTAAGTTGGTAGGTCGTGGACCACCTAGTTCTTTATGTGCTAAGAGATATATCCCTTCAAATTTGATCCTCCTAAATGGCGTAATTTGTTATTTTTGGATTTTCATATGGATGCTCTAAAATTGGGGTTAGACCCATTTCCCATAATTTGACCTCCTAAATAAGAATATGAAGTCGAATTTTTAAAATAATGAATGAGTTTTTAGATATATAGAAATTACTATTTTGGGTACATTCGAGGCATATTTTCGAGCACTTTTTGGGGTCTTTACATATATAATTGGATAGGGAATAGAAGATTTTCCTTGATGATGGGAAAGCTAGTTCTAACCAAATCTCTATCACTCTTGGATCGCTTGACCTAGCCTAAATATATAGCTTTGGAAAAGAGAAGTCCTTAGAGCCGAACAAAACCCAAATTGATAGAGATGATGATGAAGGTTAGATTCTTCTGAGTAGGCAGAGACGTAACAAGACAAATTCAAGGAAAGAATCATCCAAGCAACCGACTAGAGGAAGGATAGTGATGAGACTGAATAAGCAAAAGATAGTCAAGTATCCAAAGAAAGCAGAGTTGGAAGTACATCACTACTAGAAACCATAACGTCTTTTGACTTTTGGAGAGTTCTTACAAAGTTGGTTTTACACAAAGACTATACAAGACAACATCGAGGCATCATGTTTTCATGACAAAAAAGGAGAAACAATAAGTGAAACTTCATCAAGGATGTCTCTCATAGACAAAGAACAAGCAATAGGCGAAATGCCATCAGACGTTTCCCCCCTTGTTCTCTGAAAAGCCTATAGTACCTTCTACTCAAAAAGTACATGCATGTGACACAAAAATCACATTTACAGATGATGATCTTCTATTTGGAGAAAAACTACATAATCATCCTTTATATATGATGGGTTACATGCTAGAGAAAAGGATAAACAAAATCTTGATTGATGAAGGATCTGGAGTTGACATTTTGCCCATCCATATGTTGAAAGAAATAAGCATCACGATTAAGGAACTTAGCAAAAGTCAATTGTTAATACAAGGATTCAATCAAGGCGAGCATAGGTCTATAGGCTCCATCAAGTTAAAATACATATCAGAGATTTACGATCTAGCACACAGATACATGTGATCAACACAAAGACTTCATAGAATATCTTTCTTGGTAGGCCTTGGGTCGATGAGAATAAAATTGTCTCATCCTTCTATTATCAATGTTTGAAGTATCTTCAAGATGGAATTGAGAGAAAAATAGTTACTAATGATAATCTTTTCACTGAAGCTGAGTCAGACTTTGCTAATGCAAAATTCTATTTGAAGAGTTACGTGATGAAGGAGGCAAAGCTTAACAATGTCAAATCAGCAAAATCCAATACGCTTGCTAGCAAAAGAACTAATGTAATTGTCGAAAAAGTCAAGGAAAATATTAGGGAGCTTGATTCCTATCCAAATAAAGGCAAGATCATGTCCTCAAAATAAAAAGTCGACTTTTGTTCTGTACTGTGTTTCGAAGTTAAAGAAAGAAGGGGTTCAATCATCTAACATTCAAGGAAATGTATTGGGAGGACTAACTCTTCCTATTAAATGTATTGATGCAATCAACTTGCCATAAAAGATACTGGGAAAGTTTGTGGCTCAGAATCCACCTCAAGATATGTCGCTTGATACAAAAAGTACAAAAGACTTTGATCCAAATGTTTACAAGTTATTTGCAAAGCTTGGATACAACCCTGATGAGCTATCCAAATTAGGAAAACTTCCATCAAATGATATCACCAAGAAAGTACGCGAGGATTTAGGCTATATCCAACCACTGCCAATCCCTATCTTCATACGAAGAGCAAGTAATAATTATGTCACCATAAAAAGTCTGATTCTTCTAACAAAAGGTCTTCTATCTTCGGTCGACTTGGAAGACCCAATACAAGAACTTCTGTATTGGAGTGGTCAAGGCTATTAAAGAAAAAGAGTAACAAGAATCAAATAAGTTACCTAAGGGTGAGGACACTTTCTCTTCTAACTCAAAAGGATATTGAAAGCACAATTCCCTCTAGGATGAAGCTAAACAGTGGAACTCATAGTTTCATGCGAAGAGGAACTAAAGGCAAAGAATCACATTGTGGTTTACACCAAGGAGCATGAGGAACATAAAGAAATAATAGGCTCCTCGTATCATATTACAACCTTGAGTGAGCTCGATGCCTCATCTCAAATGAAGATTGGTGAAGGATTGGAATACGTTGCTTAGTGTTGTCATATATTTGTTAATGACAATGATCCACAAGAAGAAGAAGATGCTAGAGATGCTCTGACAGAATTGGAAGAAGGGGTGAAGGCAACAATAGTTCCCTTGAAGGAAGTTAACCTTGGCAATAATGAAGAACCAAGGCCAACTTACCCGAGTGGCTTTATAGAAGATGATGAAGAAAGCGCTTATATAAATCTATGATAACGTTCAAATATACTTCTTTTTCAAGAATATGGATGATTGTTAGTAATATATTTATCCAACTAAGAGTCGAGATAAATCCCACAAGGAATAGATTGAAACAACTCTACTAGTTATCCTACTTTAGTCGTTGGTTCTATTTTCAGAAAACAAATAATGCAAAAATGTAAAATGGGGGGTTTTGAACTAAGATACTAAATGAACTACGAATGCAAACTAAAGTAAACTACGGCTTAAATAGTTCAATGATGACTAGGGTTGTGGTCCCTATAACTCCCAACGCAATAGCCAAATTTGTTTAGTAAACTCGTTCATGATTGTGTATACAAGATCAAACAAGTTAGGTGACATCTAATTCTCCTTTCGATCCTTCTTAGATGCATTTCATTCATCACATTTTGGTCTCAGAACGTGCTCTCTTTAACCCTTGTGATGGACTCCAGAATACTCTCACCTTCTGATCTCAAGTACTTAGACTAGGTTAATAATCTTGAATTTCTGTCGTAGAGTTCTGTTTCAAATCACTACATCCCTTTCGGGCATGTAACGAATACAAGCTTACCCTAATGCCTCAACTCATTAAGTAAGAAATTAAAGTGAAGAACATTACACAACAAGCAATCCCGATATTTACCCCAAATTTGTCTATCTCATTGAGTTATCATGCTTCCCATAACCCTAGTTGTGGGTTTAGATTATCAAACTTGCATGAATTGAAACAAGAATCATGTTTAAATTCACAGTTAAATCACTTACAAGGAAGTATAGATCAATTCTTGAAGTCACACGAAGAAACGAGAGACAAAAACTTGATTCACACTTCAAACGATGACCAAAACCACAACTAATGTTGCTGGAAATTTATTCACTGTCCAGCGTGTTCTTCAAAGAGAAGATCTAGAAAAATTATAATTTAATCGTGTGCAGCAACCCCCAAAACCTGGGGTACAAAGTTCTCTAAAACAAATAATTAAAGTCCTATTTATACTACATAAAACCTAACCTAAAGTAATTAGGAAAACTAATCCTAGTTGGAATAGGAAAACTAACTCTTCTGGACGCTTATCTTCTTCACAATCATGACCACAATGGTCCTTTTCACGGCCAAGAATGGCCTTCCATGATCCTTTACTTAGTGCTGAAAATCTCCCAATCAGCTTTGGCCTTCACGAGTTCCTTCACGACATGTGAAGTTGTCCACAAGTCATGGGAGTCTTCTTTGATCCTTGCCTTCGCGTCTGGCGTTTCTTCACTGACTTGGTGCCTTTAGTGAGCACCTTCATGGCTCGTGGAGTGCACCAGGAGTCGTGTAAGGGCTCGTGGAGTGGCCTTCGACGATGTTCTTGTATGAAGTCACCTGGATGGGCAGTTTCGCGATCCGTCAAACACACCACAGATCGCGAACCCCTCCGTGGTGTGTGTTCTTGAATTTTGTTGTTTCATTTTGTCTCCATCACCCTTGGATTATTTAGATACTGACTCTATCAACTTCCCACCATCAACTGGGTCATACAAATGGACATAGGCAGTGGCAACTCCCTAGTCAACATTAACAACGTATCTTGATCAGTTTTCCGAGATAGGATGTTGGCATTTTAGTATTTGTTGCTGATATGTTACTATTTTCCAGCCTTATAACCGTACCACATGACCCTAATGCTTGTTCAATCTGCTCAAATCCAGATGCAAGTCCATACGTGACATCTCCCATGAATTCTACTCCAAGGTTTCTTGATTGCTTACGAAATGACTTCGCACTTAAGCGTTTCAGTCCTGTTATGTTTGTCCAGCGTCTAGCACATGCCAAAAATTTCTTATGGCATCTTGAAATTCACTCGGTAACAGCCCCTTTGAATTCTATCTTCAATCAATTCCACCACACGGTATCTTAGATGCTTTTGAGATAGCTTGACGTTGTGTGCATTCTAACTTATGTTGCTGCCTTATTGTGATTTTTCTTTGCTTTTCAGTCACATACGTGTATCATATGGTGTGTCCAGATCATCCACTAGCAGTGCATTTCCACGATTTAACCAATTTTAGCTCCAAATCAGTCCGGTGTCCATAATTGCATGAAATTCTCCTTTTCCTATAAAACAAACATAAAACGCATATTAAACTAACAAACGTGCTTAAGAACTCAATCCTATGTATTAAGCATCATAAAAGTCATATTTTCACGACTTATCAATCTACTCAAAGAGTGATGTCTTCTCTTGGAGTTAGAAATGTCTGGCTTAAATCTTAAAATAGTGGTCCACCAATTGACAGTCATGAATGGTGCTCGTCTTGTCAAGCATGCCCAAAGAAGTTTTAGGCCAGAGTTGATCCCATTAATCGAGAATAAAGTCAACAAACTCATTGAGGCAGGCTTTATTCGTGAAGTTGAATACCCTACATTGATTTCAAGTATCATTCATGTGAGGAAGAAGAATGGTCAAATTCAAGTTTGTGTTGACTTTAGAGATATTAATAACACATGTCCAAAAGATGAATTTCCGCTTCCTATTCCATAGTTGATAATTGATGCTACCACTGGTTATGAATCAATGTCATTCATGGATGGTTCTTCTGGCTATAACCAAATCCACGTGGCACCAAACGATGAAGAACTCACTGCATTTCGCACCCTTAAAGGTATCTATTACTGCAAAGTGACGCCTTTTGGTCTAAAAAATGTTGGTTCCACATATCAAAGGGCTATGCAGAATATATTTGATAACTTACTCTACAAAAATGTTGAATGTTATGTTTATGACTTAGTGGTGAAGTCAAGAAAGAGGGACAACCATTTGAAAGACTTAAGAATGGTATTCGAATTTTCCAAAGATATCAGTTAAGGATGAACCCATTGAAATGTGCCTTTGGGGTTACTTGGTAAGTTTCTTGGCTTTATTATGCAACATCGAGGGATTGAGATTGATCAAGCTAAAGTTGATGACATCTTGAAGATGCTCGAACTTCGAGACATTCATGAGTTAAAAATTCTTCAAGAAAAGTTAGCTTACTAGAGGAGGTTCATCTCAAATCTGAGCGGAAGATGGCAATCATTTAGTCATCTTATGAAGAAAGGCATTCCTTTAAAGTGGGACCAAAAATGAAGTGAAGCTTTTGAAAGTATAAAAGCATATCTGGCGAACCCTCAAGTTCTAGCAACCCCTATATCTAGAAAGCCATTGATACTCTACACCATGATGCAAGAAAGGTCTGTAAGAGACCTATTAGCTCAAGAAAATAGTGAAGGCAAATAAAACTCCCTCTACTACTTGAGCAGAATGATGATGCCGAATGACCTGAATTATTCACCAATCGAAAAGTTATGTTTGGCTTTAGTCTTCTCAATTCAAAATATGAAGCACTATTTTCAAGCTCACCTTATTTGTCTTATATCTAAAGCAAATCCCCTCAAATTTGTCATATCGAAACTAGCTCAACAACCATCTAGCAGTATGATACCTCCAATTCCAACAATTTAAGATCATGTATGTCCCTCAAAAGGCTGTAAAGGGACAAGTACTAGCAAACCTCTTGGCAGAACATCTGATACCAGATGATTGGCAGCTAACTAATGAGCTCCTTGATGAAGATGTAATGTCCATTGAAATACAACCTCCTGGAAAGATGTACTTTGATGGGGCAATACATCATGGCAGAGCTGGCACTGGCATGGTGTTTGTCACTTTACGGGGAGAGGTCTTACCATTCTCATTCATATTGAAATGACGTTGCTCTAACAATGTTACAAAATATCAAGCACTAATATTTGGACTTGAAATGGTTATTGACATAAAACAATTGCAATTGCAAGTTTTTAGTGATTCTCAATTGGTGATTAAACAACTCTTGGGACCTTATGAGGTCAAGAAGCCTAACTACCCATATCACTGTTATGCTAAAAAGTTGATAGGAGTGGCTTGAAGATGTCACCCTTCAACATGTGCAAAGAAAGGAAAATAAAATAGCTTATGTGTTAGCTGCTCTAGCTTTAACTCTCACCATTTCTGATCAAACATAAGTTACTATCTGTCAAAAATGGGTAGTACCACCACCTAATAAAGATAGGATTGAGCATGTTGTCATAGTTTTTGAAGCCAACAAAGAGGACTTATGACAAGCTATTATCCACTACTATATTATGGGATACTTCCAAAAGATGTAAGAAGAAAGACTAACATTAGTAGTCGTGCACCTCTTTTCCTTTACTATAAAGATACCTATATAGAAGATCATTTCAGGGAGTACTCCTTTAATGTCTGGGAGAGGAAGAAGCATGACAAGCTTTATAGGAAGAACATTTAGGAGTATGTGGATCACATCAATCTGGACCAAAGCTCCACTTTCACATAAAGAGAATGGGGTATTATTGGCCAACCATGATAAAAGATTGTCTAGACTATGCTCGAAGGTGCAAGGCTTGTCAATTCCATGCAAATTTCATATATCAACCTCCTAAAGTCTTGTGACCAACTATCACATCTTGGCCATTTGATGCTTAGGGATTGTACATTATTAGACTACTTCCAAACTTTTTTGGTGGACAGCTATATATCTTGACTGCAATAGATTACTTCTTAAAATGGGTTGAAGTTGTCGCTCTCAAAGAAGTTAAGAAGGAGAATGTTGCAAACTTTATTCGAGTGAATATCATATACTAACTTTGGATTCCTCGATATATAATAACTGACAATGGCAAGACACTGATAACAAATTGATGAATAATGTTTGTGATCTCTTCAGCTTCAAACAGCATAAATCTTCTACCTATCATGTTCCCACCAATAGTCTTGTTAAAGAATTCAATAAGACTATATGTAATCTTCTGAATAAAGTAGTCTCTAAGTCCAAATGAGATTGGCATGAAAGAATAGAACAAGTCTAGTGGGCATTTAGGACAACATATCGCACACCAACTTAGGCAACGCCATATTCACTTGCTTTTGGAGTTGAAAGTAGTCATGTCACTTGAGCGACAAACACCTTCTTTGAGACTTGCTATTTAAGAGGGACTTACCAAAGAAGAAAATGCTCGACTACATCTCTCCAAGTTAGAAGCACTTGATGAAAAAAGGCTCAAAACTAAACCAAACCTTGAATATTACAAAGCTCATCTATCTCGTGCTTTTAATAAAAAGGTTCATTTGAGGTGCTTTCAAATTGGAGACCAAGTCCTTGCAGTAAGAACACCCATTATCACTTCACAAAAGTTTGGGGGAAAATCCACCTCGAAGTGGGATGGTCCATGTGTAATACAAGAAGCGTATTCAAATGGTGCTTACAAACTTGTTGATGCAGATGGCATAAGGGTTCATCTTATAAATGTAAACTTCTTCAAGACTTACTACCCTTGAAGTAAGATGACGCTTCTTAACATATGAGCATAAACTGCATATTACTCGTGGACTGCAAAAGTATAAATTGTGTATGGTAGCACCACAAAAAAAACTCACTTTTTTAGAACTATATTGTGACTTGATCCTCTTCACTGAGGTATGTAGGCACTTAAAATTATGCCTTAAGTTCAGTTGCATGAGTGTCAAAAAATCATATGTCCCCACTTGATCTCTTACATGAGAATTAAAGTTATAAGTACCTTTCACCAAACTTCAGACTCATACCAAATGATGATGACTCAGAAGGGGCAAACCCCTATGAAATATGAGCTTTCTCAATAGTGACCTTGAACTCTTCAAATCCTCCAAGTATGCAAGATGAAGCCTTCAAAACCTCTAAGTACATGAGTTAAGACCTTCAAATCCCCTAAGTCTATAAGTTGGTCTTCAAATCCTCCAAGTACACTAGTTGAAGCCTTCAAATCTTCCAAGTATACCAGTTGAAGTATTCAAATCCTTTAAATATGCAAATTGAAGTATTCAAATCTTTTAAGTATGCTAGTTGAGGTCTTCAAATTCTTCAAATTTGCAAGTTGAAGTCTTCAAATCTTCCAAGTATACATGTTAAAGTTTTTAAATTCTCCAAATATGCAAATTCTTCAAGCATGCGGGTTGAAGTCTCAAATTAACCAGGTCTTTAACTTGAAGCCTTCAAATCCTCTAAGTCTTCAAATTGAAGTTTAACATACACCATGGTTCTTCATAGCCACTAAGTATGTGAACTTCAAGAAAATCTTCAAAGTTTGCAAGTTGAAGTCTTCAAAGTAAAGTTTTAGCTTCATCATGTTTACAAATCATCGAGCCTGAAAGTTAAATTCTTCAAATTGTCATTCTTATGGTGTAAATGTGTATTCATTCCTTTTCACCTTAAGAACGTCTCCGTATTGTCATTCTTAAGGTGGGATTCTTATCCATCCCTTTTTACCTTAAGAATGTCTTCAAATTGACATTCTTAAGATGGGAATGCGTATCCATTTCTTTTCACCCTAAGAATGTCTTCAAGTTGTCTTCAGGTGGAAATGCATATCCATTCCTTTTCACTATAAGAACATCTTGAATTTGTTATTCTTAAGGTGAGAATGCGTATCAATTCCTTTTCAGCCGAAGAATGCCTTCAAATTGTCTTTAAGTAGGAATATGTATCCATTCCTTCTCACCATAAAAATATCTTCAAATTTTCATTCTTAAGGTGGAAATACGTATCAATTCCTTTTTACCGTAAGAACGTCTTCAAATTGTCTTAAGGTATGAATGTGTATCCATTTCTTTTCACCATAAGGATATCTTCAAACTATTGTTCTTAAGGCGGGAATGTGTATCCATTCCTTTGCGCGATAAGAATTGCTATGAAATCACCTTATTCTTAGGATGGGAATGCGTGTCAATTCTTTTGTGCAATAAGAATTACCATGAAATTACCTTATTCTTAAGGTGGGAACGCATATCCATTCCTTTGATCGATAAGAATTACCGTGAAATTACCTTGTTTAAGGTGGGGATGCAGATATATCATTTCACACTTTGAGACCATATTCTTGTGATACAATGGAGCTTATATTCACAACCTTACAAAAGAAAAAGGAGAGTAAAACAATGATAAAGACACACAAAATAAAAAAATATTTGTACCTCGCACTTTGGTGCTCCTCGTCTAATTCCAAAGATTATGTGTAGAGAGAAACTCCAAATTCATGAGAATTGATGTTGCAGAATAAGGAGCAATGTCTATTTATAGATGTCTAGAAAATCCATGTCCTACACTATCTAGGATTCCTAATTTAGCTCCAAAAAGAAATTGTAATCCAACTCCAAAAAAGGAATCCTAATGCAAATCTAAAAAGGAATTCTATTACAACTCCAAAAAGGAATTGTAATGCAGCTCTAAAAAGGAATCCTAATACAAAACAAAGTTTATTTTTTATTCTTCCTATTCTGATAGAACAAGGTTAATGAAAAAGTAGAGAGGCAATGAATCCTAATACAAGAAAGATTAGGAAAGAAAAAAGAGAAGATGTTAATGCTCGAAAGTCCACTTCCCCATTTTTTTGATATAGTTTAGTGTACGTCCATTGCACATGTGTGTCACGTCAATATTATTAATTTAACTACTATAAATATTTAAAAATCCTTAATATTGTCATAAGATTATAGATTTTTTAATTATTCATCTGATGTTTAGAATCTACATCGAAGTCCAACTCATTCAGATTCAGACTTGATAGACCTCATTGGGGAATAGCGCTCTCTACCAAGATTGTTTTCCATTGCTATCCTACACAATTCTAAGTAAATGGAATAATAATGGATTACCCTAAACATACATTTAATTTCAAGGTAATGCAAAGGGTATATTTTAAGAAAAATTTGTATGATTTTATTTGTTTTATTCGAGACAAAATGATCATATTTTGTTAAAAAAGAAAAAATTTTAAAATTATATTTCATTAAATATTTTTTGAAATACACTTTTTCATGATTCTTTAAAAAAATATTATCAAATAACATAATTTAAAAAATTGACACTTTAATTTTTCAGAAATATGAGAACAAAAAGATTAATCTTTCAACTTCTTTGAGAGTAATACTACTTTAAATTAGTAAGTTGTTATTTAAATTATAAAGAAAAAAACCTCAAAGTGATTCATCCTATTGTACTTGAGAGTTAAGATAAAGTAAACTTTAGATTCTCTTATAATTTGTTAGACCCCGTAACTATTTCAATCAAAGTAAATCGTTCAATTGGAAAAGTTATGTCAAACATGCGTAATTTAAATTAAGTAAGTTCGCGGTGCTTAATTATAATTGGAGCGTATATTTTAAGTTGAAGTCGGGAGTCCTCAATTGGATTAAAAATAGAAAATTTTGGGGACCTAATTGATCAATGGGCTAACTAGGAGCCTTGGGGTGCAATTTTAATAATTTCATT
>JAOTQJ010001532.1:4729-18991 GCA_025642045.1 Solanum sejunctum | reverse complement strand
GAGCTTTTGGGTAGCCTCTTATGTTTCTATCGTTGTAAATGTATTGAAAAATGTGTTTCATTCAGTACTTTTGTCTAAAGGTCTGTGGTTACTTTTGGGTTACGGGTGTGTTGTATGATTTTGTATACTGGATCAGGCGGCGAGACCGCATTGTGTATTTATTCGAGTGACATGCTTATTAGGCGGCAAGACCGCAGCGGTGACCTTGTCGGCCCGCATTTATATATATACACATATGTACTACTGTCTGGAAAGCTGCTGGATCTTTGTTTTGCAGGTGCGGTTAGTCAATAAAACAGAGGAAACTCTGCCGAAATTTCTATAGAATTTTGGGCTAGGTATTAAAGGAATTTGGCTTGGTAAGTCTTTGCGTGCCCCCATCGGGCACTGGTCACGACCCCCGGGGTGGGGTGTGACATGTGTGAGCATATTTGTGGGTCTATGTTGCAATAGTTACTAGAACTTGCCTGATATGTGGATTAGACTTGGTAGGAATTGGACTTAGAGGAAAGGATCTAGGCAATTCTTTGGTAGCTCAATATTGTTAATCTTTGTATCCACCTAATGAAATCATCATTAGTTAGCCCTTTTAAGCTTTAGCCATTTTTTTGGTTAGTCACTTTTCAAGTCGATCCCTTTTCTTTGATTGATTTATCATATTTGATCGTAATTCCTAAGCACTTTATCACGATAAGTCAGAAGAGAGGAAACTTAATTAGACACCCAAGGGATATATATATATATATATATATATATATATATATGTGTGTGTGTGTGTGTGTGTGTGTGTGTGTGTGTGTGTGTGTGTGTGTGTGTGTGTGTGTGTGTGTGTGTAGTTGTAGCCCAAACCAGTGATGATCCGCGACCAGTGTGCATCGCTGATCAATAGCACAGGGCCACTACTTAGAAAAAAAGAGATATTGTAAATAGTATATAGTATTTGAAGTTCTTAAGTAGTATAGATGCAATAAAGGATGTTGAGTTAGGGAGGATTGAAAGTGATGAAGCAGGAGAAGTGTAGTGTAAGTCAGGAGCGCTTGGGAGCTAAGCCATGTAAGCTATATCTATAAAATTACCCCACCAGCCCGTAGCCTACATTACAACCAAATAAAAGACCTATGTGATCCTTTAAAGAAGATTCTAACTAGGTTGAAATTATACATTAAGGGCAAGCTTATAGGAACTAGAAGCAACATAAGTTATCTTTTGTGAGAGAGAGGGTTGACTTTGTACCCATTTTTTAATCATTTATCGAGATTCTTAGTGATATGCATGGGTAATTTTTCTGGTGAGGGCACATAATCATCAAGGTTGATAACTAGACTAGTTGTTAAATATTTTACATGAGTCAGCATTTACACATGAGTGATAGGTGCGAGTTGATGCTACTAAGGGTCTGGAGGAGTGTTTGCTATAGTTTAAAAGTTTCGGTTATACTATTTGTATTGTATGTAATGGCTAGGGAGTCTCGTGTATGTGTCTTAATTTGCTCAAGGATGGACAAATCTCTAAGTGTGGGGTGGTGATCTTAGGCATATTTATGTGCCGAATCAGCCAAAAATACCCATAAATGGAGACAAGTTAAAGGCTAAATGCATAGAGTCTAGAAGTTTTTAGTTTAATTTCTTTTATTTTGCTAATCAGGGCCAAGTGCACTGTTTTAATTGTATTTTTGCAGGTTTTGATCAAATTATGCTAGTCCGGAGTCACACCCGGACTGAAGGAAGAACACAACCTAGGATGGAGAGGATAAAAGTCAATTGACTTAGAAAAAGTTCTCAAGTATGTGTTGGGATAAAGTTGTGCAAGCTAAAAAATAAAGAAAAAAGGCGCGACGTAGAAAAAGAGGCATTATCCGCATCACAGACTTGTGCAAAAGTTGGGCAAGATGGTCCAGTCAGCAAAATAAGCGAAAATCCAGCCAGGACAAGAATTCCACGTCGCGGACCTAAGGATTGCGAAGGGAAAACATGAGTTACGGGATTTTAAGTTGTATTCTGTCAATAACTTTAGGTTTTCATATTGGTTTTTACGCAAGAACAGAGAAAGACATCTGTAAACCTTGTTCTAAGGTGAAATTTGGTTAGTCTGATCATTAATTCTCAGTTGTTAATGATTCCTAGGTCATTCATAACGTACGTAGTTACAATTAGTGGTTAAGTCTCTATATTCTGGGGTTGTTGCCGTAGATAATGTTTAGTTCTTGAATTTTGACATCTATGAATGTGTTCTTTTGACTATTCCTGTATTACTTTTATCTACTGCATAGTCTAGTCAACTAGGTGGTAAAGTATTTGTTTGCTCTAAATTCAAGAGATTTTGGAGTGAATAGAACACAGTAATATAGGGAGCTTGTTCGACTAGAAAAATAGGTTGGTGTGTGTAAGGGAGACCCGTGACAACTACCCTTATACCTAGCTTGGTTCATAATATGGGAAGATAACATTAAAGAACTTGTATTGGTCTGTATGTCCCCGATCAATGATGTAGTTAAGAAGTCAATAATGGCAGGCCGACAGAGGCGTACAACCTTGTTCAGGCAATTTTGACCTCATGAATCAATAGTCAGGAACCTAGACATGGGTACAAACTTTGAGACTAAACAGAGTCGTTAAGGTTACAATCTTGGAATTGCATATTAATAGATATTTTAACACCAAAAACCAATTGAAATTAAAATTAAATTAGTAGTTTAATTTCTTTGCATATACCAAAAAGCACTTCAAACATGATAGCTTGGATTGTTTGCTAATTTCATTTAAATTCCTTGGGTTCGACAACCCGGCCTCTTAATCAGGCCACTATATTACTCGTTAGTCCACATACACTTGCGTGCGCTGGGGAGCAACAACACCTTCATAATTTTTTTGAAAATTTCCATTTTTGAGGCTTATTCTCGACTTCCAATGCACGGGGTGTTACACAAGCCTTACCTACTAGTAACATGTTTTAAAGTCATGTTGGGCTAGACCCAAAGCGGACAATATCACTGGCAGGTTGACATTACAAAAAATTTAGATATGAACTGCTTCTGATGTTTTGAGTCTTTTGATATATTATTCACTAGAAACATGATACATATAAAAATTTTCTCATTTTGTGATCGTGCTGAGACGCTAATAAACTTGAACTTGTGATAATAATGTGCATACAAAGTTTCTTGAAGCTGCAAAATTTTAGTTGATCAAACACCAATAATATAATAATACAAAAGAAGAAGAAAATATTAGCTCATTTATTAGTGCATCCATTTTTTAACATGTACATACAGTAGCATAATAATAGTATAATGTTTCAACTTCGAGAGAATTATTAAGTGGTTATCTATGTTTAATTAATTAAATATTTATTGCACGTGATAATGTGAGTAGGAAAAGAGGCGGATCCAAGATGGTGATGTTACGAGTGTCACATTATATGAATAATATCACGATTTCAATATTGTATGTATAGGTTAACACTAATGACCTGCTTGGCCCAACTTCCTTCATGTAGTCCTCTTCACGGAGGGAGCCTCTAGTATAGTGCACCATGGACCTTAAATGATCTTGTAGTATGGATCTTCAGTCCAAAATTAGGTATTTTGCATTGTGATGTCCTATACACTTCTCCCAAGCTGTAGTCCAACATCAAATCCATTGATTCCAGCCCTATACAAAACCAAATCTAATCAATTCCTCACTCGAATGGTCAACACTTGTTTAATGTTTAATCCATCTAGCCTTTACGAGCTCATCCAACTTTTACGTTGTTGTTTTTAAGGGGCCTATGGCATGTTCAAATTGCATATGAATAGCCCCGTTAAGAACTCCCAGAAAATCAGTCCCTTGTTCGTTAAATTCGTGAAGTCATAATTTTCTAAAAAATTAACATAAAACATACATCAAACTAACAAAGCATACTTAATAACTCACAATAATCCTATGTTTTGGACATCATAAAAGGCATATTTTTATGACTCATCAACAGAAAACCTACTTTCTTGTATTCACTACTCCTCTACTTGCATTACCTATTACCTTTACCACCTCGGCTTCTCTAATTTCCTCCTAGCTTGTTTTATGGACATCCTCTACCATTTTTACCTCAACTTGATTACAACTTAGTTTGTTCTTGTGCAGAGTCAATCATACGGAGGTGGGGACACTCCCTCCTCCCATGTCTTATCTCTCCATTATTGTAACAATTGCAATAAAAAAAGGTCAAGTACCTAGTGTGGAAGAATCTCCCTAACCATCCTGAGCAATAACATGTTGTGAAGTTCCAAAGTGACCACCTATAGAAGAAGGCGTGGTCGACTGGACTGACCGGTTGCAATGGCCAGCTAACCTTACCCTCTGGAGTAAGAACCTTGGAAATTACTTGCACTTTTGGGCCTCTTAGCCTAAGCTTCGGCCTATGTAGCCTTTTTTACATCCTCTGCCTTTTTTTAAAAATTGGTTACCTCATTGAAACTCTTGCCTTGTAGTAGTCATGTGAACAATAAAACCTGCAACTTGGGATTCAAACCTTTGACAAATAATTGCATCATATTCCTACTGTATAGTCACCAATTGAGTAGCATATCTAGAGAAGGCATAAAACTTAGCCTCATAGGTATCTATTGTCAGACCCTGCTCAAGAACCATAAACTCATCCGTCTCGTGATCCCTCAGAGTCTAAGGCGCATACTCTTCCAAGAATAAGGCTTGAAACTGAACCTAATGTCACGACCTAAGCCTAGGGCCTAGACGTAACACTGCGAATGAGAAGTCTGAAGACAATCCAAACAAGCCTCTTATTCGTAACATGCATACATCTTTGGCTGTCGAAACAAAATAATCAATAACAAGAATCAAGTAAAAAGGTGAGCAGGACTAAGGAAATATCTTCATAAAAATAGAAGCCATAAGAAGAGTCAAGTTGATAAGCACAAATACGTCATAATATCCAACATACACACCTAATGTGGAATGGAGCGGGGCGAAGAAACTTTTTGGGCTCACCCTCATAATGTCAAATGTTCAACATAAAGAATCCTTAGAAATAACAAGAGAAAGTAGATAGTTTCCTCGAACTTGAGGACTCACTGAGCTTGTCTTTGAAGAATCTCACTAGCCACATGGAGGAAGATGATCAAATAGAGCTCCGGTTCCTATATGATAATATCATGTAGTCATAGAGTATGCATTAATACGTTTGAATGTATTAAGTATGTGGGATGCAATGCAACTAGACATAAGCCAATATAGTCAAAATGCATAATCATAGGCAATAGATAAGTGTAATCTCAATATGGCATGCATGATCAATGTTTGAAGGGAAACATGCTTGTACATCAGTCAACTTGTATAGTACATAACACATATGTGAGAAGGGACCTTAACCGACATAGAATGAGCGAGCTACCTTCTGGAATTCGAGGCATGATACCCCATCGACAAGGTGATCAAGGCATGGAACCCCCTCGACAAGGTGATCGAGGCTTACACCCCCTCAATAAGGTGATTGAGGCATGGCACCCCCTCAACAAGGTGACCAAGGCATGACACCCCCTCAACAAGGTGACCAAGGCTTAACTCCTCCTCGACAAAGTGATTGAGGCATGGCACCCTCTCGACAAGGTGATCGAGGCTTGACACCCCCTCGACAAGGTGTGGTCTACTTACCAAGCTAAATCAAACATGATAACATGAGATTACTTGTGTAACTTGTAAAATCATAGATATCTTCATGAATTCAATAAATAGTTGAAATCCCTTAATCATCATATAGTCACTTGACTTGTAAACCATGTAATAGACCATCAATAACTTGAGAATCCTTGTAAAGATATTTTATCAAACACTTGATGGGTCCATAATGCTAGTTCAAAATAATGCAATTCAAGAGTAAAGTAATATGAGGAAACTCAATGTAAATCAACCTACCAACACATAGTAAAACCCTCATGTAAGATACCTTGAAATTCATTATTAAATCTCATAATAGATCATAGTTTTACATCTCAAAAAATGCATAGTCTCAATGGACAAAACCAATTCATAGTATAAGCTTGAAGTAGATAGACATGCATACTCAATCAATATTTCGTAAAACCCCAACATAATTTATAGTCAAAATCCATAATAAGAGATACCCATAGATGATACAACTTAAAAATATGCAATTTAAATAAAATACGAAGGTTGGACTCCATGTATGAAAGGACCCAATGGATGAAACCCACAATCCTTAAACTTGGATTTTCTTGATGTAGACTTGAAGGAGACCTGAAGCTTGAATGGAGTTCTTGAGACCCAGAATTAAGCTTGAGATACTTGGATTTGGATGGAAATTTTGATAAAATGGTTGAGAGGTTTTAGAGAGGATTTTTTGGTGATATGGTGTTAAAAAATGGCTATTTTTATATGTAAAAGGGTATGGGGCCATGACCCCAATGCCTTAGGCCGAAACACAAAAATTAAGAAAGTGATAACACTGCTCTTCAATGGGTCCGCGATGGCTCTGCTTTGCAAAAAGTTGGAGAAAATAATTTTTGTTGTGGGTCTTCTAAAATTTGGGTTATACGCATCTCCTATTCAATTTTAACCCATGATTAAGAATATGAAGTCGAATTTTCAATATCACATACGAATTTTGAGATATATTATGAAAATTACTATTGTGGACATTCCCAAAGCACATTTTTTATATGTTTCACCTAAGCAAGTGGTGGCAAAACTGGCGATCAGTACTCCAAAAAGCCTCTCCACCACTGCTTAGCCTCACCTTGAAGCTAAAAAATCATAAACTGAAACCCATGTTGATGTACAACACCTAACTTGTCTAGTCGCTCATAGTAATCTAGAATGAATTCATAAGCATCCTTATTCTCTAAACCTTGGAACACTAGAGGCTTCAGTTTAGAAACTTGATCAACATCTCATGCTCGATATCAGTCATCACCAGGATCATAAAGGAATGAAAGAAGGCATCATTATCCAAAGTCCTTTTGACATTAGTGGTTACAGCTATGTCGGGGTGGATAACTAAAGCTTGAACGACGGGCACTGTGGGGAATGCCTCCAAAATTGACCAACTCACTAAAAAAAGTCAAGACCTACTGTGCAATTGTTGGTCATGAAAGGGGGAAGTCCTACAGTTCCAGTCTGTGCACCTTTCTCCACCTCATGATTCCCCTTAATCTCAACCTCTACATTGTCCTCCACTTCAACCTATGGTGCAGGAGAAAGCTCTCTTATTCATACATTCTTGGCTTGGACTTCACCCTCAGTTGGTTCTACTCTTCCTCAGCCTAGGCCTCTTCCTACCTCTACTTTGGCCCCGACCTTTTACTGTTGGCTCCTCTACAAGCTCGTTGGTAGGAGCTACTAGCCTAACACCATTATTACATACATTAACCATCTGCAGGTAAAAGAGTGAATCAAGTCATAGCACGAAAAGAAAAGAGATCAGAAAAATATAAGAAAATTTTTCGAAAGACCTGCAGCCTCTCAAAGAAAAGTACAAGTGTCTCTATATCCTTCCGCATAACTTTACTAAACTCGTTTTGGTACAATGAGATTAATGAACCTATGTACTGATACTAACTTTGTTACCAAGTTGAATAGGCCATGAGTAACACCCAAACTTACCCTCTGATAGGATAACCAATACTACAACCCATCTAACCAATGTACGTGATTCAAGTACTTAAAGATTACAAAAGCAAATTTAAATAGAGAACAAGTCAAGTTCCATAGACTCAAACAAAAATAAACCAAGCAACATAGAACAACCTCCTTAGAACCTGAAAATTATTGTACCAAAACTTTATCTAATTATCCAACATAATAAGATGCAACTCCAAAAAATCATAGAACATAAATAACTAAAATGTCGAAGTCTAAGAACAAATGGACTGAGAAGATAGACGAATCCATAGATGGCCTGAATAAGCTGGTCGTCCTTAAATCAGAATTATTATTGGCGTCCTAGTTGAGATCAGTCAACAGCCACTTGAAAATATCTTATACTCAATAAAGAAAGAGCAAGTGTAGTATTAGCACACATAACAATAGTGTACTAGAAGGATCACATAGTTATTCCAACCAGCAAAATATAAGAAACTACGATTTAGTGAACCAACACATGGATAAATAGCAAATTACAGTTTACACTTAACACACCACTTTTAGAATTATTGTTATTACCACAAGAAATTCAATAACTCCCTCTGATGGGATCCATATCTAAATAAGTTGTGTCAAAATGTAACACCCCATCCAATAGTGTATTAGAATGTGACATCCAATCTAATAATGTGTCAGAATGTATTGCTCAATACAATAATATTTTGAAATGGGACATCAGGTCTAATAATGTCACATAACGTGACACCAGTCCAATAATCATAATAACAATTACACATACCATGAATAATTACAACTTACACAAATCCAATGATAAATTCATTGCATACAATTTAATTATGAGAAATCATTTATTAGGTTCTTGTCATCACATATATTCAGGAAGTACTATAAAGTAGTTAACACTTTGAAACGACTCAAAAAGTGCCCGAAAATATGCCTCAGAAATATCTAAAATCATAATTTTTATATATCTAAATATTCGCATGTGAAATCGAAAATCTGACTTCATATTCTTATTCATGCAAAAAAATTGATTGGGAGATAGGTCTAACCCCAATTTTACAGTAACCTATCAAAAGTCAAAAATTGCAAAAATGTGATTTTCAGTGAGCATTCGCGCCCCTGGAGCGACGAGCCAAAGGCGCGCCACAGTGTTAAAATGTGCCAGTTTTCCTGACTGGTCCAAGTCCTTTGGGTCTTGGTACTAAGTCTTCCCATGCGTGAAAATACCTCTACTTATCCATATTTTACATTCATATCATTCAAGACATTCCCAAATACCCATTCAAACACATACAATATTTCACCTCAAAATTCAAGTGTACAAATCACCTTCGGATCTTAAGGATTTCATTCAAGCTTCAAGTCTCTATTTTCAATCTTCATAAAAAAAATTCTCCAAAGTTAAGGTATGTGGGTTTCAACCAATGGATCCTTTCACCCATGGTGCCCAAGCTTCTTTTTTACCTAAATTTCATCATTTAAAGTTAATTTACCTATGGGTCTTACTTACTATGATACATTATACACTATGATGAGATTTTATGAAATTGTGATTGTTTTAGCATGTTTTGAGCTATGAATCTAAGATTTATTGTGAGATTTCATGAAGGATTTTGATGTATATTACTTGAGGATGTTACCAAGTATCTATTGATGGTTTTACACTAAATTTTCTAGCATGATTCCACTTTTGAATTGCATGATTTTACACTAGCACTACACACCCACCAAATATTTGATAAAATATTCGGTTATGATTTCTTGAGGAATTGAAGGCCCAATGCATGTCTTATTAATTGAATGACTATGTGATGATGAAAGGAATGTATGTATATGATATTATCTCTATAGTGTCGAGAATTTACCAAGCCTCACTCGGGAGGTTGTAGGCCCGGGTAACCATATTGAGGGATTTGTACCTCAATCGCCTCGCTCGGGAGGTGGTAGGCCCATGCAACCATTTTGAGGGGTTTCTACCTCGATCGCCATACTCGAGAGGTGGTAGGCCCATGTAACCATGTCGAGGAGTTTGTACCTTGATAACCATATTGAGGGGTTTGTACCTTGTCAACCATATTGAGGGGTTTATACCGCATCAACCATGTTGAGGGATTTGTACCTCATCAACCATATTGAGGGGTTTGCACCTTATTGTCCTCTCCAAAGAGGTGGTAGGCCTTGGATATTCACTAATAATGGTCTCTCCTTACACATGTATTATATTCTATATAAGCATGATTTTACTTCAAGCATCATTCATACGTGTCATATTGCTACATGCTTATTTATTGCCAATGTTATGCATTTTTTTATGGTGATTATCACTTTTTGCATCCTACATTCTTAGTACATTCAAATTTACTAATGCATACTCTATACCTATATGATGTCACCATGTAA
Source organism: Solanum sejunctum (assembly GCA_025642045.1). Taxonomy (NCBI): domain Eukaryota; kingdom Viridiplantae; phylum Streptophyta; class Magnoliopsida; order Solanales; family Solanaceae; genus Solanum; species Solanum sejunctum. The sequence goes on along the minus strand of JAOTQJ010001532.1, from coordinate 8,972 downwards.
AAATCAGAGTTCCACTTGATCCTCCTCCTCCACGTAGCTAGCATGATCTATCTCAAGTTAGTTGATGAGTCCTCCATTCTGAGGACAATGACTACACTCTTATGTTATATATTAGGACACTTTTTCATTGATGTATGTTTCTTTTTGACTATGAGGGTATGCCCAGTTGTATGTCTTGGCCCCTGCCAAGTTATATGTTTAGATGTATTATTGGACACGTTATGTATTAATGCCATAAGCCTTAACTCTCTTATTTGATGTCTATATTATGAAAGCTTTCCTTTAGTCCCCTTGCCCTATTTGTAATTTAATTATGTTATTTAATTGCTTACATGATGAATAATGTGTAATGATATGTTAAAAGGCTTGTTTGGGGTCCCTTCGAGTTCCGTATTCATAGTGTCATGCCTAGGCCCTAGGCTTGGGTCAAGAAAAACTTAGTATCAGAGCACTTAGTTGTTAGATCCTCGACATCCAATACATGGCATTGATTATAGTCTTATTCATGGTTGTGTTTTGTATCACAACTATGAGTGAGAGGCTATGAGGCATTTTGGAAAATGTTTTCCTTCTTCTTACTCTACGTCTTGCTCTAGAAGATAAGGTAAGGTCTCTCCCCCTAACAGTTGTTCTTTGCTATGCTAGATCATGCCTAACGCTAGAGGAAGAAGAGCCTGCACTGCCGAGGAATAATCGGCTTATGGTGAGCTCTGGGATGCTCTCACTTTGCTTACCCAATCTATGGCCAACCAAGTCAATCAAGGGGCCCAAACCCCTCGTGCTACTACCTCGGAGGCTGGGTGAGAGACTTCATAAAGATGAATTCCCCAAAATTCTATAGGTCCAAGGTGGATGAGGATCCTCAAGAGTTCATTGATGATGTCTACAATGTTTTAGCTATTATGGTTATTAGATCGAAAGAGAGGGCAGAGTTGGAGGCTTACCAACTCAAGAGGGTGGCACAAATATGGTTTAATCAATGTAAGAAGGAGAAATGAATCAATAATGTGGTGCTTTGGGAAGAGTTCAAGGTGGCTTTTCTTAATTGGTTCTTCCCTCTTGAGCTTAGGGAGGCCAAGATGGTGGAGTTTATGAATTTGAAACAATATTCATTTAGCGTGAGGGAGTATGCTCTCAAGTTCAACCAACTCTCTAAATATGCTCCCCACTTGGTTGCCAACCCAAGGTCTAGGATGAACAAGTTCATGATGGGTGTATCTGATTTGGTTAGTGAGGAATGTCGGTCTACTATGTTGATTAGTGACATAGATTTGTCTCGTTTGATGACCTGTGCCAAACAAATGGATGAGGAGACGTTGAGGAAGATAAGGGGTCATGAGGCTCAGAGGACCCATTTTGAGGGAAAGATCCATAGTCGAAAGAGTGGCTGATTTCATCAAGGCCAAGGGTCTTCTCATGCATTTAATAAGAGAGTTGCCAATGACTTTCCAAGGGCCCAAGGTGCTGGGGGTGTGGTTCCTAATGGTGGGTGTCCAAAATATAGTAGGGGTCATAGTGGCCCGTGCTTGAGGGATACTAAATATTTGTCATGGTTGTGGGGAAGTTGGGCATAAGGTGATGAATTTCCCTTGAAATCACAACAAGTGTAAGGTGGTTCGTCCACAATGTGCTAATGTGGTTTCTTTGGGGAGAGGTGGCTAACAAGATGGTGCCCCAAGGCATAATCAGTTTTATGCACCCCAAGTAAGGCAAGGGGTTGAGGAGGTTCTCGATGTCATCACTGGTATGATAAAAGTCTTTCATGTTGATATGTGTGCATTGATTGATCCGAGTGCCACACCTTCTTTCGTTACCCCTTTTGTTGCCAAAAAGTTACATGTTAAGCCTGAATTATTGGGTGAGTCTTATGAGATGTCTACTCCTATTGGTGCATCTATTATTGCAAGAAAGGTTTATAGAAATTATCCCATTTGTATTTTGCATTAGATATTGCCTTGTGATTCTGTTGAGTTGGAAATGGTGGATTTCAAAATCATTCTTGGTATGGATTGGTTGCATGTATACTATCCTCTATTAATTATAGAACCTATAGGGTCAAATTCCAATTCCCAAATCAACTCGTCCTTGCGTGGGAGAGTCATGATGCAGTAGTCAATGTTAGGTTTATCTCTTGCATTAAAGCCCATAAGTTGATCTCTAAGAGGTATCTCTATCATCTTGTAAGGGTAAAGGATATGGAGTCCAAGGTCCTTCCTATAGAGCCGATTTCGATTATAGATGAGTTTTTTGATATCTTTCCAAATGACCTTCCCAGTGTTACTTCCAAAAGGGAAATAGATTTTGGTGTAGACCTCATTCTTGATACTCAACCCATTTTTATTCCCCCTTACAGTATGGCCCCAACGGAGTTAAAGGAGTTGAAAGAGAAAATGAGGGATTTGTTGGAGAAGGGACTCATTAGTCCTAGCCAATCACCTTGGGTGCACCGGTGTTATTTGTGAAGAAGAAGGATGGGTCTCTTAGAATGTGTATTGACTATCGACAACTTAATAGGGTCACAATAAAGAATAAGTATCAGCTTTCGAGGATAAATGATTTGTTTGACCAATTACAAGGGGCTAGTCACTTCTCTAAGATTGATCTTCGGTCCAGGTATCAGCAAGTGAAGGTAAGGGAGTGTGATATTCCTAAGATGGCCTAAAGGACTAGGTATAGGCATTATGAGTTTGTTGTGATGTCCTTTGGTTTGACCAATGCACTAGCTATCTTCATGGATCTTATAAATAGGGTCTTAAAACCCTACCTTAATTCATTTGTTGTAGTCTGCATTGATGATATTTTGATCTATTCACATAGTGAAGAGGAACATATGGGTCATTTAAGGGTATTGCTACAAAGATTAAGAGAGAAGTTGTATGTCAAGTATGAGAAGTGTGAATTTTGGTTGAAGGAGGTTGCCTTTCTAGGTCATATGGCATCGGGGGGTGGTATTAAGGTGGATCCTAAAAAGATGGATATGATTAAAAATTAGCCTTAACCATTGACCTCATCAGATATTAGGAGCTTCTTGGGCTTAACAGGTTACTACCAGAGATTTATGAATGGGTTCTCTTCTATTTCTTCCCCTATGACCAAGTTGACTCAAAAGAAGGCCAAATTTGTGTGGTCCAATGAGTGTGAAAAGAGTTTTCAAACATTGAAGTATAAGATTGTGTTCGCTCCCATTTTGTCACTACCGGAAGGGCTAGAGGGGTTTGTTATGTATTGTGATGCTTATAGAGTTGGTTTGGGTTATGTTCTAATGCAAAATGGTAAGGTGATAGCCTATGCTTCTAGATAACTCAAAGTGCATGAAAAGAATTATCCTACTCATGATCTTGAACTAGCTGTCATGATATTTGCATTAAAGATTTGGTGTCATTATTTGTATGGGGTGCATGTTGATGTGTTCACCAATCATAAGAGTCTCCAATATGTCTTCACATAAAAAGATCTTAATTTGAGGCAAAGATGGTGGTTAGAACTTCTTAGGATTATGACATGAGTGTGCATTATCATCCTAGTAAGGCTAATGGGGTGATAGATGCTTTGAGTAGGGTGTCTATGGATAGCCTAGCTCATGTTGATGGTAGTGATAAAGAGGTGGCTAGGGAGGTCCATTGGTTGGCTAGATTGTGGGTTAGGTTGGAAGAGATTGATAATGGTGGTATTGTGGTTGTTGATGGTTCAACATCTCCCTTGGTTCATAAGGTAAAAGCAAAGCAAGATCTTGACCCCTCCTTATGAGAATTGAAGGCATTGGTGAGGGATGGCAAAGTAGAGGTTTTCTCCCAAGGGGGGATAGTGCCTTTAGGTACCAAGGTAGGTTGTGTGTACCTTGTGTTGATAGCTTGAGGGAGAAAATCCTTGATGAGGCCCATAATTTTTCTTATTCTACTCACCCCGGTTCTACCAAAATATAAAGAGACTTGAGAGATATGTATTGGTAGGGAGGCATAAAGAGGGACAATGCCAAATTTGTATCTGATTGTCATAGTTGCCAACAAGTCAAAGCTGAACATCAAAGGTCGGATGGCTAGCCCAAGACATAGATATACCTACTTCAAAGTGGGAAGAAATTAATATGGATTTTGTCATTGGGTTGCCAAAGACTAGAAAGGATTTTGAATCCATTAGGGTCGTGGTTGATAGAATGACAAAATTGGCTCATTTCCTACCTATTAAGACTACATATGGGGCTGAAGATTATGCTAAGTTGTACATCCATGAGTTGGTAAGGTTG
>JAOTQJ010001521.1:0-13223 GCA_025642045.1 Solanum sejunctum | reverse complement strand
GCCTAAGCACCGATCTTTGGCTAAGTTTGACCACCCTCAACCTGCTTGCTGGCCTCCTCCGTAATAGGAGCATATTTTGAGGGTCCAACTATCCTAACTCTCTCTAGGTCATAATCTTACTTTATCTTCTCATCCTACATCGAGCGTACTCTAGTGAGCTCATACTACTACTCTTCTATCAACCTCGCCTCTAGTCTCACTATATCAAGATCATCAATATGGGGCCTCTTCTCGAGGAAAATGAGTGAAGTCTCCTTTGGAGCAAATAGGTCTACCACCTCTGTGGATTGGCCGATAGGAACATAACTGGTGCTGCTAGTGCTACTGTTATATCAGCCTAGAGTTGTTAGATTTTTGTGAGAATGACCATCAAGTCTACAGGCAGTGTAAAGTTGAGGCTTTGCTGTACTCACCACTCAAATGCATCACTACAGCTGTCCATAGGTGTAAGTCTTTCTTGAATAATAGCCATCGTAAATGCTTACAAGTGAGCCTCAACCTCTTAAATGGCCCGACAGAATGAGGGCCCAATCTGCTATAATAACTAGGTTAGCTGTTACTCAATGTGGTCTTGTCTCTGTGCGATGGCCTTAATAGAAGTTACTGACACATAGACCAGGCCAGTGAATGTTATCGGTGTGGGTATGACCTTTGCGGCAGTAATATTAGTTATGGGCCCCCTCTCAATATTATCCTTAATCTGTGCGAGCCCCTCAGCAGTAGAAGCGACAACAATGGTGGCAGATGAGGCTCAGGTGGTTGCATAGCAGCGAACATCTCTGGCATTATAGCACGAAGGCATGATGCTTATTGGAGGTCCACCGGATTATCATCAACCCTTATCATGCCGGCATCAAGCATCTATTAGACCTCAATTAATGAGTCCAAATGATAAAATATCTCTACTCCTAACTCTATACAGAAGGGGATGAAGGTTGGCCTCTTTAGGGTCACCTCGTGTATCTGCTCTACAATTAGGCGGGCCAAGTCAATCTCATATCCAGCCAAGATACTGGCAAATAATACTACATAATTTGGCATCAGATGTATTAAATGCAAGTATGGGTTGGATCCATGACCTCACCACAACCCACCAAAATTTGTTAGTGAATCTGAGTGAGGCCTTTACTATAGGCTTTGCTAACGTAGAAATCCCTTCAAGGTTTGGGCCCTGGTTTGCTATATGGTTAGCAACCCACCTCATCGAAAAGGCTTTATAGTCCTAATCTCTCAAAAGGGCTTATCCCGAGTTTGCCACAATCTCCTTTTGAACTCTGCTGTAGACCTAAGTGCTGGGAACTTTGGCCCAAATAACATTTGGCTGATAGTAATCTCTGATATATCCACCTATCGGGCCCTTACCCTCTTATGTGTCAATTTCGACTGAGTAAGGGGTTTCTTTTCCTTCGAAAGAGAGATGAGAATGGTGGTGATGTATAATGCAAAGAACTCCTAAACCATGGCCAGGGAGTACTTTCCCAACGGTCTTACCAACCACTAGAGCCTGTATCTAGTGATGGTGTCTTGGAGGCCTGGAACACTATCCAATCATCATGTGATGATGCAGGTTCCAAAAAAATAGAATGAGCTCGTCAGCCATACACATTCTTTTGTATGCCCTCCATGTCATTAATGCACCACCGGCTAGATAGAGCATCTATAGGCAAAGGTGATGCATGAGGTGCTACTAAACACTTTAATTTTGACTCGTTACTGGATCCTGACCAGACTCTTCTCCAAAGGGAGTCATCTGTATTGATTAGCTATCCTTGTTGCCTCCCTCTTCAGACTGGGGAGAGCAGACAATAATAGCCTGAGTCTGAGGTTGCCGACCTGTCTAGGGCAGCTCATGTCTGTGGTCCCTCAGCATCTGGATCAAGATGAACACTGATCTCTTTTAATGATCTACTAGACTCAAAGTTTCCATTATCCTCTGAGGGCTAATCTCATAGGCACCGCGATATGGCCCAAATCTCATCCTTCCTAGCTTTTGGGCATGGTACCTGAAATGCACACATTTAGCAAACACGATTGGCCTCATAAGTAAAGGAATGAAAAGCAAGAACATATCTGAACTGGGTACAAATAGTTCTACAAAGGATCTTATATAGGCCGTATTAAGAACTATGAGCTGTAGAAGGCCCTCGTAGAAAACAAAGTACATTAAGTTTAGCTACTAGAATTGCATCTACAAGACCAGGTACAACTTATAGACTGAGTCACACATGTGGTTCCAGTTTTGGTTTTCTGCAGACGAAGCCCTACGAGACCTATCTACGAGTTGTAGATTAAACTACAACCAATAGAAGGCTTCATCTGATAGAATCTCAAAAACTTCAACTTTTTAGAATTTTATACAAGGGGCAACTACGGCTCATGGAATGTTCCATGGGCCATAGAAGATCATCGTAATGTAAAATATCTAGAAATCTAAGTTTCCAAGTAAATCAAATGGGTCCCCAAAATAACATTTTCAGGTTTTAAATCAATATTGAAGCAACACATTATGCACCCCATATGATTTCAACAAATTCTCAACCCCCCATATGTAATGATCACACTACCACATCGATTTCCATTTTACATGCTTATGGCAATCGAACGCCATTTGAATGTTTAGACTTTAAGGCTTACACATGTAATCATACGTCATTTTTTCAAGCCATGTATGCCATTAAATTTAAATTACATATGATGACATAATATTAACATAATAACATTCAACACAATGGCCACATACATAAGTTTCCAACATTTACTGCTATTTTTCAAAATGGTGGAAACACTTCATTCAAAATCAAACACCATGATTATATGAAGACAACCATGAATTAAAATCTATACTAATCAAACTACCGTACCTATCTATAAATTACAATATAATCACATTAATTTTGGTATACCAAATTTGACCAAAAAGATGCAAAATTTGAAGGAGTACCCGAGGAGGGGCAAACCCTAGGTCGCCAAATTGTGACAAAAAGTTTTTCCAAAAAAGTGTTGGTAGTTGCTGGATCCTGATCAGAAAAGCTAGAATAGGAGGTTTCGGTACTTTGGGGATTTTTGAGAAAAGTAGGGGTCAAAATTATTTGATCCTCTTTTATACCTCGATCGGGTCGGCTTAAAATTGATTGGGCCTAGACTTCTACGAAACCCTGATTATGGGCCATAAATTTTACAGCACGTAGATCCCACTCTTGTATATTGCCTAAACGCTAATTCAGGAGATAGGTTTCATGAACTAATCCATGAGTCGTATAATGAAATACAACTCGTCGAGTGGGTCGTAAAAACCTCCAACACTTAGTCAAAGGCAGAAACCTTACCTAGGGTCAATGAGCCCCATTTACTGCCCGTATTTTATATATAGGACATAAAGTTGGCTCGTGGACTGGAGTACATTAAATCTTGCTCAATGAAAGTGTTCTATGAGTCAGTGTACGGATCATTGGTTGACATACAACCCATTGAACCAGTCGTATAAGCACTTCTTTTGGCCTATTAAACTCAAAATGGCTGACTTGCTCTTGTACCTGCATATTTTTCACAAAACACCATGTTACCCTATATGCAGCAAGTCCAATGTCCAAAATTTACAACCAACATACTATAAATTAAATTACTTAAAAGTCCAAAAGTTGAAAACAAAATAAACTGCCACTATTACATCAAATATCTTGGGTTGCCTCCTAAGTACTGCTTGATTTAATGTCATGGCATAACTTGGACAACTTGGTTACTTAGACTTCACAAGTACCAAAAATTCCACCTTCAAGTCGATGGTCCTCTTTATCAACTGACAGATATTGAAAATAACTTCTTCATCATTCAATCAAAACTTGAGTTGGCCGGCTTCCATATCAACTCAACTAGTGGCTAGGAAGGGCCTTCCCAAGATTATTGGGTCTTCGAAGTTGAGTTTGTAGTCAAGGATCACAAAGTGTTTGGGGAATATGAATTTTTCTACTTCGACAAGGACATCATATGGTATCCCGACAAGCTTCTCCATCATTCGATCAACCATCAACAATCACATGCTCATCATAGTGGGGGATCCCAATCCTACCTTCTTGAAGATCGCAAGGGGCATCTAATTTATGTTGACAATAAGATCATATAAAGCCTTGCAAACTCAACATTTTTGATAGTTCAGGGTGTGATGAATATGTTGGGATCTTCTCTCTTTTGCACCAAGGACCATGTAGCTATTACATTGCTGTCATGACCCAGTCCCGATCATGATGTCACCTGCTAGTGCCACCTACATACAAACCAATTCCCAACCCAAAGGTACCTGTCCTAGCTCTCTAGTCCAAACCAAATTGATACAACAATAATATGTATACTAAAACCTACCTAGACCATAGGAATCAACTGTACAGAGCTATAATAGACATAAAGACATATTGTATGTATATATGAATAATCATAATAATGTACAAAACTAGGAGCACAACTACAAATACCAAACTCTACAGTACAAAGTCAATGTCTGGATGCAAAAGATGACTATCAACTGGAAGGAAACTGCGAAAAGCCAGAGCTAGCAATGCTCACCAAAAGTCTCCTAAGCCCTCCCAAAGTTTCCCAGCTCAGCTATCACGGTCCATACCTAGACCTACAACATGGAGAGATGCAAAAGTAGGGGTAAATATTAGAAAAGGCACCCAGTAGACATCATGAGCCAACCGAGTGAAAAAGTGAACATAAATAATGTCCAAATATATAAAGAACTGCAACAGTGTAGCAAAACAAACTCAGATTAAGCCATAGGCATGTCCGAGAACCCTTAAACCACAATTGAACCAATCGAAGTAAAGAATAATGATAACCTGAACCAGTCCAAGTATTGAACATCGATACCAACTAATGAAGACTACGTAGGCCAATACCACAATTGCCCCTAGCTGAGGCATAGTGTTGTACACGGGTGCAAGGCCCTAGTCTATGCCTATACACCAACTTAGCCCCTAGAAGCCAATAAGGTACACCCGCGCAAACTATTCTTGCCAACAGATAATCACAGAATCCCTTTGAACTATCAACGAATCCCATAGTACCATAATAGAGCCAGCTCTTCATATTATCAAAACAAGGGAAGCTATACATAGGTGTAAGGCCCTAGTGTCTTATCCTGAATGCCCCTACAAGCCTAAGAGGTACACCCATGCATAATCAGGATATGAATGGATGACTAGATCCATGGGTAAGCAATCACGGGCCTCGCTCCAACAATCACAAATAACTAGGTCCTCAACCGTGTGTCGGCACATGGCACCTAATCCATATTCCTCTTACCTGGTCTCTGGCCGAGCGTTCAGCCAGGGCTAGATGGTCTGACACTCAATATAATAGTAGGATGTGCCCCCGCTGGAGAAAGCATCCCCCTTGTATAAATATAATTTTCTCATATCAGTATGTCAATCACGGGGCCCAGCCCCATAGAATATCTATCATGGGCCAAGTCTTATGTAATATCGATTGGTGTCGAAGACTTAACTCTTAGTCAGCGCTGGATTTATAGAATTACTATCCATCGGCCTATGTTTTGACGCGACCACCAAAACTCAGAACATGGGGCGCATAACCTGTGAATTTAAATACTCTTGTGTGGCCGTCGGTACTCAAATAACAACAGGGAACGTCATCTGGGACTTGAGGTATCAATCAATCACTCATTTAACCAATCTACCTGGATCTAGAACTCTAAAGCCATATTATCCCCGGAGTGAACGTAGGAGACGATAATCACATCATGCCCATAGTGAATATAGGTGACAAGACTCTCAACCTCGGTATCCCACAATCTCAATCCAACCCATATAATCCCAATCACTACCTCTCTCAGATACAACAGATACACCAATGTCAGATGAAACTAATTAATGCGCAAACAATTGTCAGCAATACACCAAAGCATATATATCACAGGTCACTATCCAATCATGCCTCAGCAAGGCTAAGTAGACCATAACCTTGTCAATCACAAATGCCCAAAGTAACATAGATCATTAGTGCAAATCAAAAATACCCAGGATACCTAAATCCAGCCAAGTCATATCTATATTGGAATCGAGCCGTTGTACAACATATAATCAATGGATAGTCTCCTGGTCATCATATTTCAGTAGCAATAGGCTATATATGTTCATACAGGTATGAGTCAAGTTAGATCACGCGCCTATCTCAGGGCACTAGCCTATATTTGGCATTTCTCAGGCCTCATCTCTACGTAAAGCAACTTATAGGGCAGCGTTACTACAACCTAAGCTAAGGCCCAAGAGGCTAGATTAATGGAAGAATGTCACCTATCCAAAGTCATATTAAAGCCCAGCTACTATCAAGGATTTCACCTAAGGCAACCATGTGCCTGCCCATAGATAATGTGCCCTTCTTTAAACAAGATGCTAGTTCCTAGGACTAGCCCATATAAATAGTGTTTCATCACAGATAACTCTAGGAAGCATATTGGATATAACCTGCATTGAGCTATTAGGGTCACACTCCCATCACTAACCAAATAGTGGTTCAGTAGAAATACCTCTCGTATCACAAAATGCAAGGCTCCCTTAAGGGTACACTATACCCGTCCCTAGAACATGGTGTGACTCTCTAGTCAGTAACCAGTGGCATAAGTACATAATATATAACAACAGTATATAAGATCATATAAAACACAGGCCAATGCAGAATCATGTTTAATTAGGAAATTCTACTAGAAATACATAGAAAAGAATAGATAATTGCAACAACATCATGCATACACATACCAACCAAATATAGATACTAGATTTAACGCACAGAGTAGTATGTAATCATAGGTCAACCTCAATAACTAGTATATTTCGATAGTCTTAGACCACAACAAATACAAGAAAGAGTTAAGGTCAATGTAATCACAAGTCAACCTCAATAACTAGTATATTTCGGTAGCCTTAGACCACAACACAAACAAGAAAGAGTCAAGCTCAATGTACATACCTACCACATATGCATAGCTTTAGCCAATCTCTTTTAGGTCCTCTCGTAGTCATATAATGTAAGAACTCAGGCAATATAATAGCTACAACCAACATGGCCATCAATACGACACTACCATCCCATAACATTATATATATATATATATATATATACACACACATACACAACACATAACTATATCCAGCCATATACAACATATGCTCCATAACTCAATCCATAAATAATACATTTTCATACATTCCAACTCAACTGTGCAACCATTTTAGCTCAGTCTAGCGTTTAGAGAAAGCCTAGCCTACCTAGCATCTGATGTCACCTACTCCAAGTCAATCCAACCAAGGTTTTTCCCTTAGAATCATTTTTCAATATTACTCAGTTGTTCAAACATATATCAAAAGATCATTACAACTGATTTGGTGGTAAAATCTCAAGAAACAGGTATAATTACATCAATTAAGACTACAATGGGAAAATTCAGGGCCCATGCACGAAATATCATACCAATCCCCATTAAATAATCCCCATATCACCCCAATTCCATATCTAGAAATTCGTCCCAAAACAGATGCAGAACTCCAAGAAAAAGGCCCAAAATGAAGTTTAAAACATTACTAGGAAAACATTATTTTCAAATCTTCCTTAGTCAAAATTCCAAAAAACTAGACAATATCAGTGAACATCCACCATACCACAGCATCCCACTTAGAACATAGAACAACTCAGACAGAAATTTCACTTAATTTCATGAACATTTATATGTATAAGGGAAAGTTGACAGGTTGACACATTTTTGCCATGACAGTGCTTGACCGCGCCATATGGTAGCCTCATAATAGGCCACTTGTCCCTCTCTTTTTTTGTTCTTCCTTCAATATCGTTTTCATTATTTCAGGCTCATCAGGACTTCGGATTTTGCAAATAAATTATGTAACCCCATAGATTTTGACATTCTGAACATAGTGCAATCGAAATTTCTAGCAGAGATTCCTATTATATAATGGGGTTCCCACTTCTTTATACATAACTTTTAATGGAAATCCCCTAGGGGAATCAAATCACATTTAGACGTCCCTAGCATCAAATGAAGGGTCACTCTAGGCCCAAAATGATGTTTTGGAGCTGACTACACTATCAAAATTGTGATCTAGGGCATGATTCCCAAGAGCATTAACTGGGTCAACTATTTAATCTGTTCCTATGCTAAAATTTGCAATCCATGATATGATTACACCGGACATACTCCTAGCCTAATTCAACTATTTTGGAGCTAATGAAATCACCATAATTTCATTCCGAGGTTATTTACTAGGACTTTACTTAAAAACTCATTTTACAAGTATAACTTTTTGGTTAACTCAAAACTTCACATAACTCTCGAATAAGCCGACCAAATAATCACCCTAATAGTCCCGAATTTACTATACACATGCTTAAATCTTATTAATAATAGCAAAACTATATAAATGACCCGGAGGATCATTACAACATCTCCCACTATTAAGAATTTTGTTCGCAAATGTATGAACATAGGCAAACTGTAGGCTCTAACGCATACCACGAGTATATATGTCATAAACCTGTTCTTTATTCCTCAATAATTAGGTAGCGTCTTCACTATTTGAAAATCCCAGCACCTATCACTATATAACAATAAGTCGGTGCAACAATTTAAATGAGGTAGTCTTAAGTATCAATTATTTATCCCATCCTTTGATCATCTTACACGTCTTGAGAATTAATCAGCTAGACATACCTGTCCTCACTACATCACTAGATGTTCAGATAATCATGGTTGCTTATAACTATACTCACGGTTTACATATATGACTTTTACTCAATTCTTGGATTACTTTTAAAAATGATTCCCACAAGCAACCATAAATGGCCCATCGGCTAACTAAATAATAGCAGATAATTACTAATATGCTCTCATTCACACGCTGGGCCAAAGCCTCCTTCCTTTGCTATCCAAACCACCTAGCTTTGCCACTAAACACTCATCAACACAATAAATACCCGACAGATTACCACTCAAAAGGCTCTCTGTACTTCCGTTCTTACCCAGACATTCATATCTCACTTTTCAAATGTGGTCCATAGTAGTTATTACTATCCAACCCCCATTCTATAGTGTTTAACAATTAATTCTTTGTAGAAACCTGAAATGACCCCAAAAAGTACCTGAAAATGTGCCTTGAAAGTGTCCATAATCATAATTTCCATATATCTCAAAATTCATGCATGATATCGAAAATCCAACTTCATATTCGTAATCAAGGGGCGAAATTGGGTTGAAAATAGGTCTAACCTCGATTTTAGAGCAACTGTATCAAAATTTGAAATTTACAAAATGCAATTTCAAAAGGGCTTTTCGCGCTCCTAGCGTGACGCACCAAAGGCACACCTCTATGTATTTTTGTGCCAATTTTTTTGTTTAGTACAAGGCTTTTGGGTCTTGGGCCTAAGCCTTCTCCTGTGTATAAATACCTATACTTACTTATTTTTTAATCTCATATAACAAGACATTCCCCAATACTTTTCAAACAATCAGACAAATATTTTACTCAATATTCAAGTGCCAAAACTCATTCCATATCTTAAGGAAATCACTGAAGTTTCAAGTTCTCATTTCAATCTTCATCAAGGAATTCTCCAAAGTTGAGGTTTGTGGGTTTCAACCATTGGGTTCTTTCACCCATGATGCCCAAGCTTCTATTTTACATAAATTTCATGTTTCTAGATTGATTTACTTATGGGTCTTACTTACTATGAATTTAAAAATGAACTATGTTGGGATTTCATAAAAGTGGGACTGTTTAAGCATGTTTTGAGGTTTGAATCAATGATCTATCTTGGGAATTGATGAAGGATTTCAATGTATATTGCATGACGGTATTACCAAGTATTGGTGAGTTGATTTGTTTCAAATTTTCTTGTATGATTTCAGTCTTGAAATGTATGGTTTTATACTAGTATTGCACACCCATCAGGTGCTTGATAAAATGCCTTATTTAGGGTTCTTGATCTATTGATGATCCATTGCATGACCTATGACTTATATGACATTATGATGATGAAAGGATGGTATATATGTGATGATTTCATGAAAAGTATCTATAGTGTTATTAGTTGACCATCAACCAATTGAGGGGTTGATACCTCTATCGCCTCAGATGTGGCTGGTATGCCATCAATCAATTCAGGGGTGATACCTCAATCACCATGGATGGTAGGGTATAACAACCATCAACCAATTACGGGGTTGATACCTCAATCACCTCTGATGGGGGTGGTATGCCATCAACAAATTGAGGGGTCTATATGAAACAACCCTAACAAATGCCTGGAAATGTACCTTGGAAGTGCTCATAATAGTAATTTTTATATATCTCAAAATCCATGCATGACACCAAAAGTTCAAATTTATATTCTTGATCAAGGCACAAAATTGAGTGAAAAATGGGTCTAACCCCAATTTTAGAGCAACCATACAAAAAGTCAAATATCCAAAGTTGTAATTTCCAGAGAGGTTTTCGCTCCCTTGGGCCTAGGGCCTAGATGTCACAATCAAATCCTAGGGCCTAGATGTGACATGGTAAATGGGGAACCTGTAGGAACCCCTAACAAGCCTCTCATCTTATGATTACAAATTGTTAGTTGTAGAAGTATGTAAAAGACATAAAATAAGCATAAGGGGCAAAGGGACTAAGGGATAGCTTTCCAAACAACTACGTCAAAGACAAGGATTCATAGCTCTTATCATAATTACATAAATTGTCCAATAAACACCTCTAAATACATAGATAAAGTGGGGGGCCAAGACAAAGTAATCGGGCTCACCCTCATAGTCAGAATAGAACCTAAGAAAGTGTCTTAATGCATAAATAATAGCAACATATACTAAGATCCCCGAATTGGAGGACTCATTAACTAGCTTTGAGTAGAACCAATCTAGCCACGTAGAGGAGGAGGATGATCAACTTGAGCACCGGTTCCTACATGGTGATATCATATAGGCAAGAGTATGCATTAGTACATTTGAATGTATTAAGTATGTGGGGTGAAATACAACTATAGATAGCCATCATACTCAAAATGCATGCATTAGAAAATATGCATAGTATAATAGTATGGCATGTATGATCAATGCATAAGTAAAACATGCTTTATGTAACTCATGCTCATATAAAACATTGTATGTATAGAAGAGACCAAGCTAGAATCCCAACAATGGTTGGGAGATGTCATTTACACCTGGACAACCTAGTGGCAAGGTATAACACCCCTTCACATGGTTGATACAATTAACACGTAGACACCCTGGTGGCAAGGTACATACCTTTCACATGCTTATTTGGGGTCTGATACCTCTCGGATCGGGCAAGGTCTAATGCAACACAATATATATATATATATATATATATATGTATCATGTCCATAAGCTTATTTCTGTATCATAACATCATTCATTTCATGTCTCATGTTTTTGACCTTCAATTCTTCAAGAAACTATAATTGTACATTTTATCAAACATCTTGAGGGTGTGAAATGGGGGTAAATGACCATGCAATTTAGAAAAAAAATCATGTAAGAAAATATGTTATAAAAATGTCAATGAACACCTTGCAACACCCCCAAGATATTCACATCAAAACTCCTCATCAATTCCAACATTAGATCCAAGATCTAGGGATCAAAACTTGCTAAAACAACCATACTTTCATAAAGTAAAATCACTGTGTAGTAAATTTCTCAATATACAAGACCCACATGCAAAATCAACTTCAAATTATGAAATATTAGTAAGAAGAGGGTTTAGGCACCATAGATGGAAGGATTCAATGGTTCAACACCACATACCTTGACTTTGGAGAACCATTGAAGAAGATTGGTAATGGAGAATTAAAGCTTGGGTGAGATCCTTGATGAAATCTTTAAGATTGGTCTAGAGTTTGGGACTTGAATTTAGGAGCAAATATTTGGCTAAGTTTCTTGGTGAGTATTGGTGAATTTTTAGGTAAAATAAGGCTAAGTATAGGTAAAAACACATTTGGGAAAACTTAGGCCCAATACATGAAAAAATCTGGATGGGCTAACAAAGATAATGTAGAATTTACACCTCTTCGCGTCGCAGAGAGGTCGCGGACCCTATTGCACCAAGTGAAAATTTCATAAATTTATTCCTTTTCTTTAAAATTGAGGTTATACCCCTATCCCCCTAATTTGGACCCTCTAAACAAGAATCTGAATTCGAATTTTTGAAATAATAAATGATTATTTAGATATATGGAAAACAAGATTCTGGGCACTTTTGAGACACGTTTTTTAGGCACTTTTTGGGGTCATTTCAATAACTCCCCATTGGGTACATTCATCCCTGAATGTAGAAGAGACATATAAGATAAGAATAATCATGAACAAATCAGCTCCCAACATGATGTAACATTACATTCAAACATCAATTTAAAAATCTCAACATAGGTGTAAAATAGTCATAATTCGCCAACTTAAACATGAATGCACATTAATGATATAGGGGCTCAGATATAAGATTTGATGTCACATAGGGGACTTAGAATTAGTACCTTAGGCTTGAGTGGAGTGAAAAAGATTAGGATACTACTTTTGCAGATCCGCTTCGACCTCCCAAGTAGCACTTTTGACTTGTTAGTTCCTCCAAAGAACCTTAACGGATGCCACCTCCTTGTTCCTCAATCTCCTTACTTGCCTATCAAAAGATATGAATTGGAACCTCCTCATAAGTCAAGTTATCCTCAAAAGCTTCCACCACATCAAAAGTAACAATGGTATTAGGATCACCAACACACTTTCTTAACATAGGAAAATGGAATACCGGATGAACTAAATTCATTTCACTAGGAGACTTCAACTCCAAAGCTACATTGCTAACCCTAATTATCACCTCATAAAGGCCAACATACCTTGGACTCAACTTCCCTTTTTAAACAAAACGGACCACACCTTTCATCGGAGAAACTTTTGAATAGACTCAATCACCCACTTGGAATTCTAGGTCTCTTTTTCTTACATCATCATAGGTTTTTTTATGCCTTTGGGTTGTCCTCAACCTTTCCCTAATCATCTTAACCTTCTGAAAAGCCTCTATAACCAGATTCGGCCCTAATAAAACCACCTCTCCAACCTCAAACCAACCCACCTGTGATCTACAATGTCTCCTATAAAGAACCTCAAATGGAGCATTATCGATGCTAGAGTGATA
>JAOTQJ010001510.1:0-18994 GCA_025642045.1 Solanum sejunctum | reverse complement strand
AAGAAATATTGCATTCGGTCCCAAACTTTATTAAATCGAGTTAATTAAGGACTTTTAGGGTTTAAGTCAAGTTTCGGGTCCTAACACCCATTTAGAGATTCTAGTGTATATACTCGAAATAATTGATAGTGAATTCCTATAGTCAAACCCTGTATTCCCTATGGATTTGACCCTAACCTTGGGTTAGATTGATTGCTGATAGCAACCTCTTTCTAATTGGAGCATGAACATCATCAAAAAATTATGGCGCCGTTGCTGGGGAATATGGCTAGGTTTTAAGTTGATTTCATTTTTAGTTAGTTCAAGTATTAATTTCTAGGCTCTTTTGTACTTCACTTTCATTTTTGTTTTTGTTGTTTGATTTTAATTGCAGGGTGTACTAGGTCGTTTGCCAAATACAAGAAGGTAAGGCAATCCCTTAGCACTGATCAATTCGGTGATCTATCGACTCTTTAGAAGAATGGCTCAAGTAAATGAGGATATTGCGGTTAAGGAAGAAATGAATATGAATGATGATATTGTAAGATAGGAGAATCCACCACCAAGGGATAGCAGACCACAACTTAGGGACTTCAATGAAAATACTTATAAATGGAATCAATATCGCTTGAACCTTATGGCCATAGACATTACTGGTGCTATAGTGTTGCCTCCATTGCCGGTAAATGCTAAGTTCTCAGTATTAAGTGGATTACTTCAAATGCTCCAAAATCATGGGTTATTCATAGGGCTACCTTCAGAGGATCCTTACCATCATCTCCATAATATGGTTTTTGTTTGCAAGATTGTCTTGGGAACACAAAATCTTTCTCTTGATGCTTGTTGATGAAGGATGATAACAAAGTTGAGCCACTATGTTAAATATGGCGCTTCTTGGGAGGCAACCCAAGCATTTTTTACAATTGTTGGTTTATTTTAAGTGGGTTTGGTTATTGAAATTCTTAGGTAGTAAGGTGTTTGTTTGTTTTAAGTTGAAAAAAATTGATGCAGTTGTAATATTTTGAAGATTGTTGTGTTTTGTGGTTTGGTCTGCAGGTGGAAATTAAAGAATTGAAGACCTGAGAAAATAGCACTTGGAATAGCCTCTACAAGCAGGCCTACTTATTGTAGTCACCAGTACAACTCTTAGTCATGCCTCGTAGAGGGAAACTGTGAGTACTAAAAGTTGGCACACACACTATGAGCCAACCTTATGATTTGTAGGGTCTCCTATGAGTCATAAATGGCTTTCGTATTGCCCAGATACGCATTGTAAATTTTCACAAGTGTTAGGTCTTTTATGAGACTTGAGACCTATAAGTTATAGGACACCCTATGACTCAAATTTAGGGACTCAATGCGACACGGTCTAATATACCAGGGGTCAAAATAAAATTTGACCCCTATTTTCATTTCAAATGCCCTTAGCTCGAAGGAAACCCCCAAATCATTCCCCCCTTCACTATTTAGATCAAAATTGCGACTACCCATGTCATTTTACAGTGATTACTCCGTGAGGACACTATTCTCTAAAGTTTTGATATGTTCTGTCTATTTTGCATTAGTTTAATTCTTTCACCATTTGGTAAGCTTCATGGTTAATTTAATTCACTATTATGGTGAGTTTCATTCTTTAGATAATAGTGTATTTGGTTTAATCATGAATATTCATACCCATGTGGTAATATTTTGGTCTAGACATAAAAGCTAGGGTTTGAGTGTTTTGAAATTATTGCTATGAATTAAGCCTTGTTTGAAATTCTTGTGTAGGTGATCATAGCTATGAGAATACTGGCCCCTTAAATGTAGTGCTTAAGTGTTGTTTGAATATTAGGCAAATTATTCTCGGGAATGGATTGTTAGAATGTCTGGGTATCTTTTAATAAGTCGCAGCTTGTTAGGCTTACTTGAAAATGTTTGAATTTCACTTGCATCTCAATAGATTGTTGTGTTGATAACAAGTATGAATTTATAGGTGTGTTACCTTTGGTTTTACTTAGATGCACTAAGGGTTTGACTTGGATTTGTGGGAAATAGTTTTGTCTTTTTAGGGGTAATTATTGTTTGGGGTTAACATGATTGAATGTTGAAATTCTGTGTCTATCTATGTTTGTGCTATGTAGTTTGATTCGATGCTGTTTAATTATTGTTTTATTCTATTAATGCTTTTTGTGGCAAGGTTTAGGCATCACATACGCCATTTGTTTTCTGCTACAAGGATCCACTACAACTTGTAGGGTCACTCTATGAGTCATAGTGGCCCGTCATAGGAGGAAACAATCACCTGTGATCCCTTAACCCTTACCACACAAGACCAATCTATGACTTTTAGTGTCTTCTATGAATCATAGTAAGAGACTTGTAGCAGTTACCTAATTATAATTTGTATTCTGTCCCCTATTATGAGCTCAGACTATGACTTGTAGGGCATGCTACAAGTTGTATCTGTTGCTCGTATCTATGAACAGAATGATATTTCTTTTAGGCACCTTTATACTACGAAGCTATTAGACGACTCATAGGACACCTTATGAGTCATACACACACCTTGTAGCTACACACCTGCAACTGTATCAGTGACTTTCTATACTTAAGTGTTGCTGATTCTTATTCTTTGTTATGTGATTTGTTTGATCTAATATCTTGACGCTCACATTTGTTGTGTGGTTGGTTTATAGATATCATGCCTCCAAAGGATAAATGAGCGATCTAAATATTTCAATAGAGGTTGGTTGATGAATCCTCAGATACTGAGCAATCGGAAGGCTCTGTGGAAGTCCAAGAGTTAGAATAGACCCTGAGGCAAATGTGCCTCAAACTAGAGGTCGCACTGCTATGGCCGCAATAAAAGTTGAGAGCCCCTCCTAGTCTGAGGATGAGGGTGATGGAGATGGGTTTGAGAGTAATTTTCCACAGATAACCCTCACACATACCAAGATAGATTCTGAGGAGAGGTCAATGTCCCTATAGGAGGAAGTCCAATCACAGCCCCTAACCGACCGCAGATGGTGCGTTTTAAGAATGAAGAAGATATATGACTAGGGGCTAAAGCCAAAGGGTCAAGGCAAACTAGTTCAACAATTCCATGAGGAGTCTAGGCTAGATAGGGTGTCAGGGTTAGAGGTGGAGATAAACAGACATGGACTATGATGAACTACACAATAGTTGGGCAAGTATGCCCCTTACGTGGTCCATGAGGTTTATGCTACTTATCTTGCTACACTTCGCAGGAGGCTGCCAAAGAACAAGAAGTCGATTGAGTAGCCTAGGTTACGAGTGGTGCCAGTTCGAGGTTAAAAAGTTTCTATTTTAGAGGAGACAATCTGGCAGATTCAGTTTGGCCCACCTATAGAGTGCCTCAGTCCACCACAGAGTACGATGGTTGCATTGACAAAATAAGGAGAGCGGTGTGTGAGAATAATGTTGGGGCTAAGATAGAGCTACTATAGTGGATAGCTAGCAGGATATGTGAGGAAGGGTTCGAGCTGACTTGGGTTACAAACCACGTAGATCTAATAGTGAAAGGCTACCTCTCTTTCTAGGGCCAAGTTTTGGTGGTCCATTATTCATTGGCATATCCAGTCTACTTTCACGAATAATTTGATCAACTTGAAGCGAGATGTGTTATTATCTAACATTCTAGCTGGTTATGAGATAGATTAGGCCTGGATTATCTACGAGCAGATCCACGAGTTCGTTGTCTGGACAAATTCCTCACTGCCATTCCTTGTTTTAATCCACCGACTATGCAGTACAGCAGGTGTTCCTATAAACCCCCACTAGGTCCAGTATATCAAGGCCACATGCATTATAGATCCCAGCCTGATATAGGCTGATAAAAACCTAGTGGCGCTACCTGGTGTAGCTCCTTTGGCTATCCTAAATCTACTCCCGGTTGAGCCTCAGACTCAGGGTTTGACTCCAACCCCTACTAGCACTACTCTAGCCACTACAGAGCCTATGCCATCTATTGAGATTGAGTCTACTCCATCCTCCTACACTCCAGCACCAGCAAAATCCACATTACAGGTTGATTCTCTTATTTTAGTTATTGCTTTTCAGGTACTAGTGTGTAGGGTAGCTATAACGGAGTCTAGGTTACAAGCTTTAGCAGCTCAAGTACCATGGGTTAGCCAAACTGTATGGGACTCAAAGGAGGGGATAAAGGCATTAGCTCGACAAATGAGAGAGTTAGGGCAATGAATGCTAGAGTAAATGTATTTGAGGCAAGATTCCAGCGGAGGCTTGAGGGTGCTCGGCCTGTTGACATCAGCATAATGACATAGGAGTTGGCCAAATTTAAGTCCAACTTATTATAGATATTAGCAGCCCCTGTTGTAGTGCTAGAGGTAGCACGGCGGGTGATGAGATGTTTGATTGTTTAGCTGACTGCCCATATGCCAATGCAAAGAGTCCCCTCAAGCATGATGTCCCAGAGATGAGCTCGAAGAGGCCTAGACCTGATGACCCAGCAGCCCCGGAGGAGGTAGTACAAGAGTCGATCTTGTTGGTAGCTATACAGAGAGATAGGGAGCAATAGACATCACATGGAAAGGGTAGCTCACCTACACCTACAACCCAGATTGCTGAGAAAGAGATAATGACCCAGGACCCTGCTGACCAGACAAATACTAGTGCTTGCTCACCATGATGTTTGACTTTTTACCCGCAGACCTTATCTTTTATAGATGGATACTTATTCTTTCTATTAGAAAATATTTTTTATATGTTGGTTTTGGACTTATTTAAATGTTTTTATGTTGGATTTTGTTTTTACTTTCATTTTGGATGTTAGTTTTTGGTTTTTAATGTGTGTGTGTATATGTGTATGTGTGTTTTCATGATTGTTTTTTCATTCATGTCTTTACTTTGAGGAGAAGGTACTCTAATTTAGTTGGGTATGAGAAGTTATAGATTAAGGTGAAGTCTGAGTAGCCTCGAGTCCATAACTTTCCCTACTTTTGATTCCAAGATTTTCTTGCTGTGATTCTTTTTCCTTGTGGATGTTTAATTTTTTGTTAAACTGGCATATTTAGGTAGTGTAGATAATGTGTAAATTCATAATAGCATTATCTATTAGCATATACATAGTATTTAAATACTTTTTGAATGATTTGAAAAATTAGGTACCCTCAAAATTTTTAAGATTGTAGTTATTGATGCAGCCATGCATTTTGATTATCTGGTCATGTTTGTTTTGATAATGTAAATGTAAGTTAGGCTTGAAGCATGACATGTGAATCTATACTTGATTATGTGTGCAATTCCATGTGTGTTGTGAGCTTATTTTGCTACATTCATGTATCATGTATGAACTCAAAACTTGCCTTAGAACTCTAAGATTGGTTTGGTGATGTGATTTATTTGGATGGGATCTTAGGCCTTTGTTCTATTAGTGAGCCCACTGTTGCCAAAATGACCTTCCAAATGTGTTAGTCAACCCTTTGTTCCAAATGTTTGAACTTCTCATGTACTCCTTTTTTCTTGACACCTCAGTAGCTTAACCTTGTTTGATTAAAACACCTTGATATTGGCCCTGGTCTATCCTTGAACATGTGAACCTTGACTGAGGCTAAAAGCCTAAGTTGAGGATGGCTACAAATTATAGCACTCGTTTGGGGAATAGATATTGTGAACTTCACTTCAGGCTAAAAATCTAAGTTGAGGGTGGCCCTTATTATGGTAAAGTAATAACAATGAGGTTCTTTGTTGGGAAATAAGGAAAGAAATGAAAACGTCATGAGCCCTGGAAGGAAAAAGAAAAGAAAAGTTTCTTCAATTGAAGGAAATAGCAAAAATGAGTTCAAAAATAAGGCACAGCTGAAAAAAAGGAATGAAAGCACCCGTGGAAAGCTTGAAATAGGAGAAGAAGGGTGGATTTAGTGAAAATAGTCGGGTTATTAAGGTAAAAGTATTGGTGAATATGGTTCGAGGATAGCTTTTAGTCACTACTTACCTAAAATGCCATACCAAAGCCTCCGAACATATATTACAAGCCATTAAGTCCTAAAGTGATCCAAATTCACTTAGTCATCAAACCGAAAGTTGAGAATAGAGATAAGCCTATGGCATTAGTCATTTTGCATGAATTTCAATTGTGAGAGTGAGAAAGCTTGCACAGTCCCTGAATTCTAAATGCCTTCTGAGTGAACAAGAGGGACTTTTTTTCTACCAGGGCATTTGCACTACTTGATTAGCATATTACTACACCAGTGATTGTGGATGGTTGATGCTACTTAGCTTATCATAGTAGGGTCGCCAGAAGCATCTTTGTGTTCTGTTTTGCTTAGTAGCTTTGCAATCTTGTTTTGAAAATGAAAGTTGGATGCCTAAATTAGAGTAAGTGATGTATATGCCATTAGTGTAGCTGCTATGTGTTTTTCATTGTCTGCTTAGATTGAGTCATCGCTTAAGGACAAGCAACAATTCTAAGTTAAGGGTGTTGATGTATTGTCAAAATACAGTACATTTGATGCCTAAAACAAGGAATTTTTTCAGTTCTTAATTTGACTTTTTTATGGTTTTTATATTTTTTTATGTTGTTATTGCAGAAAAGGTAGGTAAGCATGATTTTGGAGAAAACTTGCAGATTTTACTGAAGCCCAGGATGTACGAGCTCACCTACGAGTCATAGCCAAAGCTACTATTCGTAGAGTGAGATCTCATAGCAATAAATAGAGACCAAAAATTAGAAAGTTGCTGAGTGGAAGTCATCCTTACGAGGCCATCCTACAAGTCGTACGTCTTGATACAACTCGTATAGGTGGACTCGTAGCAGAAAATAGACAGCCAAAACTTTAGACCAAAAATTAGAGGCCTAGACTGCTAGAGGAGCATACGAGTCATAGCCCAAGAAATGACTCATACCAGTGGTCGGACTAGCTGAGTCCAAAATGTCAAGGAGTTATTACGAGACCCCGATTATGACTCGTAGGTCACCCTATGAGTCGTACCTGTGATGCATACCAACTTCTAGCTATCTTTTCTATGTAATTTTTAGGGTTATATTATAAACACTATAAATACTTTAAGTTAGGGTTTTTTAAAGGAGGGAGGAGATTCCAGATATTGAATATCATCTTTGAATATACTCTCAATAATATTTTTGGGGTTTTAGCTTAGATTTTTATTTTCTCTTTGAAAACCCACTTTTGGGGAGTGCAAATCCCGTATTGTACTCACTGTCAATATATCAAGCTTGTGGTTTGCAACTTGTGGGTGCTATCACTCTTCATTACTTTAGGTAAAACTCTTAACTGTGTCTTGTCTTTGCATTTGTGTTGGTTTTGCTTTAGCCATGAGTAGCTAAGAACACACAATTTGGGGTTGTAAGCACCATGGGTAGTTTACTTGAGATGACTTAGATTTATTGCATTTCTGTGATTGGGGTTTTGCATGTGTTGTTTATTTTCCTTCATTTTGATTGTTGTTTGGTGGTGGCCAACACCAAACCCCGCCTACTATCACTAACCCAACCAAGGTATTAACGAATAGGAAAAGGCAAATGGATAACAAGATTTGATCGATGTGTTCTCGTCTAATCAACCAATCCTGACCAAGGGGAGGTTGACTGGGACAATAGGTAATGGTTAGTTGACAAACCATGGTTGCTGACCAAGCGTCATGGTGAAATTTTACCTTCACCTTAACAAGAGGGCTAGAAGTACCTAAGTTACTATCCTCCATGCGAATTACTAATTATAGTTATGTTGTCTAGGGTAATTGAGTCAACGAACTACGGGAAACACGATTCCCAAGTTGTCCCCAAAATTGAGTGTTTTATCGGGTCATAGTATAGTGTTTATTTTGCTTTTCTTCTTGAATCATAAACACTTCCCCCCATTTAAAGATTCTAGCTATATATACTTAAAATAATTGATAGTGAATTCTTATAGTCAAACCCTATATTCCCTATTGTTTCTTATTGGACCGTGAACATCATCATTAGCCCACTAATAGTCTTCTAAATTCTTGAATGTCTTCTACTTATGTATTGATATAATGAGTGATATGGGACTAGATGGTTCACTTGGGGGCTAAACATAGCCTTTGAGTGCCAGTCACGCCTAGGGTACCCTCTCGGGGCGTGACAAACTTGGTATCAAAGCCTAGAGTTCGAGTATCCTAAGGAGTCTATGAAGTCGTGTCTAGTAGAGTCTTTTTTATGGGTGTGTTGTGCACCACACTTCATAAGCATGAGGCTATAGGACATTAGAAAGTGTTACCCTTATGATCTAAGTTCGTGCAATAAAGTTTAACTTTATAGGAATCTTATTTTTACTCGTGCGTTACACGCTTATAGAAAATGCAGCCAAAGAGAACAGCTGCTCAGAGAGATGCCTCAACCCCAGTTGTTGAGAATGTACAACCTGAGGTCCCAGCTTTGATGGAGACTAGGAGATGGGGATGCCCTGCCAGGACTGCTGAGCTCCCATCGGCGCCCCCTACTCAGCCCCAACTAGCTCCCAGTATCGAGGCAAAGTTTAGGGCAGCCATCACTATGCTGACTCAGCTAGTTGTCTCTCAGGGTAATAGCTGAGGTCCTCAAGCTCCTATCTCAAGCTTACAGGAGCCCTCTGATGCAACATGACTTAAAGAATTCTTGAGGATGAACCCGTTAATGTATACGGGGTCCAAGTTGGAGGAGGACCCTCAAAATTTTATTGATGAGATGTATAAGGTCTTGAAGGCTATGCATGCTTATAAGGTTGAGAGAGTGGAGATCATTTCCTACCAGCTGAAAGATGTTGCTAATATTTGGTACAACCAATGGGTGGACAGTAGGGGTGAGAATGCAAAGACTGCAGAATGGGAAGAGTTTGGAGTTGCTTTCCTTGACAATTTCTTTCCTTAAAAGCTGAGTGAGGTGAAGGTGGATAAGTTCATGAGCCTAAAGCAGGGAGGGATAATGGTGAAAGAATATAGCCTTAAGTTTATTAAGCTATCCAGGTATGCTCCGAAGATGGTCCAAGACCTGAGGGCCAGGATGAGAAAGTTTGTATCTGGCCTGGGCAGACATATACTAAAAGAGTACAAGGTAGCCATGTTGATTCCCAGCATGGACATCTCCAGAATCATGGTGTATGGCCAGCAAATAGAGGAGGACAAGAAGAGAGATACGGAAGAACAGATGAATAGAAAGGCAAAAGTAGTCAGTAGAAGAAGAATAAGGGTGACAAGTCCTACTTCCATAGAAGGCCATCTCATTATGCACCTGATATTGCAAGTGCACTCGTTCAGTCAAACAGTTATGATTAAAAATCTCATGGTTACCAGAATTATAGGGCTCAGGGTGCTCAATCTCAAGCCAGTGTGAACAAGGTGCAAAGGGAAAGCCATCTTGTGACAAGTGTGGTAAGCTTCATCTGGGAGAGTGCTTTGTGGGCAAAGATGTTTGCTACTTGTGTAGATAGACTGATCACTTCCTGTATGAGTGTTCGAAGAGGAGGCGAGGTGAAGAGAGCATCCAAGCACAGTCCTCTGCAGTACCCCTAGTGGGCAATCATCAGAGGGATTCTACCACTGGTATAGTAGGCAGGATGAACTGCCTTTATACTATATTAATCTACAAGATCAGGAGGTTGCACCACATATGGTTATGGGTATGCTTTGAGTCTTTACTTTTAATTACTATGCATTGCTTGACCCAAGTACCACCTTATGTGTCTAGTAAGTTTGGGATTCTACCAAAGTGTTTTCTTGAACCTTTTGATGTTTCTATTCCTACTGGTGAGTCTATCTTAGCTAAGAGGGTTTACAAGGATTGTGTAGTATACATTTATCATAGAGACACCTTAGTGGACTTAGTAGAACTAGAGATAGCTTGATGTGATACTCAAGCCTGTTATGCTTCTGTTGACAGTAGAACTCGAATTGACATGTTCCAATTTCCTAATGAGCATGTCTTGGAGTAGAAAGGGAGTTCTGTTGCACCTAAGGGTAATTTTATCTCTTATCTTAGAACCAGAAAGTTGATCTCCAAAGGTTGTATTTACCACCTCTTACGAGTTAAATCTGATGATGTTGAATCTTCTACTTGAGTCAGTCCCGATTGTGAATGAGTTTACTGAAGTGTTTCCTAATGGTCTACCTGGAGTCCCTCCTGATAGGGAGATTGACTTTGGGATTGGTGTTCTTCTCGAGACCCAACCTATTTTAATTCCACCTTATAGAATGGCCCCTGTAGAGCTGAAAGAACTGAAAGAACAGTTGAAAGACTTGTTAGAGAAAGGTTTCATAAGACCTAGTATCTCTCCTTGCGGTGCTCCTGTCCTATTCGTGCATAACAAAGATGGGTCTCTCAGAATGTGCATAGATTGTCGGCAACTGAACTAGGTCACAATAAAGACTAAATACCCTCTCCCAAGGATAGATGATCTATTTGACCAACTTTAGGGTGCTACTTATTTCTCTAAGATAGACCTCAGATTGAGTTACCACTAGATGAAAGTGAGGGAATATGATATTCCAAAGATAGTCTTTAGGACACGGTATGGCCATTTTAAGTTGTTGGTCATGTCCTTTGGGTTGACTAATGTACCAGCAGCATTCAGGGATTTGATGAACAAGGTATTCAGACTGTATCTTGATATGCTCGTGATCGTGTTTATTGTTGATACTCTGGTGTATTCAAAGGATGAAGAGGAACATGCTAACCATCTCTGAGTGGTCTTACAAACGCTTAACAACTATGAGTTATATGCAAAGCTCTCAAAATATAATCTTTGGCTCAAGTTCATGGATTTCTTAGGCTATGTTATTTCAGGAGATGGTATTCAGGTAGATACTCAGAAAATTGAAGTGGCTAAGAACTAGCCTAGACCAACTTCTACAATGAAAATAAGAAGTTTCTTTGGTTTGGCAGGCTACTATTATAGATTTGTTGAGGGTTTCTCTTCTATGTTAGCACCATTGACCAAGCTAACTCAGAATAAGGCCAAGTTTCAGTGGTCTGAGGAATGTGAAAGGATTTTCCAAGAGTTGAAGACTAGATTGACTACAACACCAGTTTTGACCTTGCCAGAAGGGACGGAAGACTTCTTGATATACTGTGATGCATCCTGAGCTGGAATGGTTTGGGTGTTGATGCAAAGAGGGAAGGTGATAGCTTATACTTCTAGACAACTTAAGATCCATGAGAAGAATTATCCGACTCGTGATCTCGAGTTGGCAGCAGTGGTATTCATACTTAAGATTTGGCATTACTATTTGTATGGAGTGCATATTTTTATAGAGTGCATGTGGTCGTGTTCACTGACCACAAGAGCTTACAATACGTGTTCAATTAGAAGGATCTTAACCTATGGTAGAGAAGATGGTTGGAGTTGCTCAAGGACTATGATATAAGCATTCTCTACCACCCAGGTAACGCTAATGTTGTTGCTGCTGCTCTTAGCAAGTTGTCAACGGGTAGTGCTACCCATATGAAGGAAGGGAAGAGAGAACTAGCTAAGGAGGTGCATAGATTGGCTCAGTTCAGAGTACATTTTAAGGAGAACAATAAAGGCGGGGTTAATGTTCAGACTGGATCTTCTTCATCCTTAGTGTCAGAAGTGAAGGAAAAGAAAATTGAGACCCTGTCTTGTTCCTATTAAAAGAAGCGGTTCACAAGAAGAAGGTGATGGTTTTCTCCAAAAGGGGAAATAGGGTGTTGAGATATGAGGGAAGATTATGTATGCTTGATATTGATGGTGTTTGAGAGAGAATCATAGCCGAAGCTCATAGATCCATATAATCTATTCACCCCAATTCCACCAAGATGTACCATGACTTTAGAAAAGTCTATTGGTGGAATGGAATGAAGAAGGACATTACTGGATTTGTTTCTAAGTGTCACAATTGTCAAAAGGTCAAGGTTGAATAACAGAGACCAGGTGGATTAGCTTAAAACTTTGAAATTCTTAAGTGGAAATGGGTGATGATAAATATGGATTTCATTACCGGCCTACCAAGATCCTGACAGCAGCATGATTTGATATTGTTGATTGTTGATAGGATAGCCAAATTAGCCTACTTTTTGGCAATTAAGACAACTAATATGGATGAGAAGTATGCCCGACTACATATTCATTAGATTATGAGGTTCCATGGGGTTCCCCTTTCGATCATCTTGGACAGAGGAGCTCAATTCACCTCTCAATTTTGGAGATCATTTCAGAAAGGATTGGGTACGAAAGTGAATCTGAGCACAGCCTTCGCCCCTCAGACAGATGGACAGGCAGAGAGCACTTTCCAGACTTTGGAGGATATGTTGAGAGCATGTGTCATCGACTTCAAAGGGAATTAGGATGACCATCTACCATAGATTGGGTTCGCGTACAACAACAGCTACCTTACCAGCATTCAAATGGCCCCTTATGAGGCATTATATGGGAGGAGATGTAGATCATCGATTGGCTAGTTTGAGGTTGGTAAAGTTAAGTTAATCAGACCTAATCTTGTCCACCATTCTATTGAGAAGGCGAAGATCACCAGGGAAAGGTTGAAGATAGCAGAAATCCATCAAAAGTCCTATATGGATGTGAGAAGAAGGGACTTGGACTTTGAGGTGGATGATTGGGTGAACTTGAAGATATCACTTATGAAGGGTGTCATGAGGTCTAGTAAGAAGGGGAAGCTGATTCCCCATTATATTGGGCCATACCAGATTATGAGGAGGATTGGGGATGTCGCTTATGAGTTAGACCTTCTTGTCAAGCTAGATAGAGTTTACTCAGTATTTCATGATTCACTGCTGAAGAAATACTTGGGAGGTCCTGCTTTGGCAATTCCGATTGAGAGCACGAAAATGAAGCATAGCTTATCTTATAAAGAAATTCCAGTCCAAGTCCTAGATCGACAAGTTCACAAGCTGATGAACAAAGATATCGCCTCCATCAAGGTTCTATGAAGGAATCAATTCGTTGAAGAAGCTACGCGGGAAGCTAAGGAAGCGATGAAACTAAAATACCCGCACCTATTTGTGCTGAATGATGATGATGTCGAAGGTAATATCCCTATCCTTGACGCGATTGAATGTATCCATTCATTGAGTTGATGTACTAATCTAATTCTATTCCTAAGTCTAAGACAGAGATAGATAATTGATACAAAGTTGAGGGTTCGACAATTCCCAAGTGAGGAATGAGATGAGTTTTGAGTTACTCATGTTTTCGTTCTACCTTTACTCTTCATTCTAGGATGAATGATCCTGAGGGGAGATGATGTAATACCCCACAAAATTTATTGAAATGCCTCTAAAACATATCATGCACATAATGCATCTTCCAAAGCTCTAATAGGGAATTCAAGACCGAATTTGCGATCAGCACGGAAAATTAAGTGGAAAAATGGCCTCGACCCAATTCTAGAGCAATTGGGTTGGAAAATAATTTTTACAAAACGATGCAAAAATAGTGTCGATCCACATTACTCAAAAATGGGAATTGAAAATTTTTGAAAATTTGTAAAATACACTAGTCCGCGCCCTTGGCGCATCGCGGACTAGTGTATAAATTTTTTTAAAAAAAAATTGTTTATTCAGAAAGGGGCTTTTGGTCATTCTCATCCTATCCCAAGTCTTAAAATGTATTTTTAAAGTCATTTATTGTTGATTGAGGGTTTCTAAACCCATTATTCTTAAGCTTCTATGCAAGAAAAAACTTGAGAGGAGAGACAAGAAAGTTTAGAGGATTGAAATTTGAGTCCAAATTCTTGAGGAGGAGTTGTTAATTCTTTAACCTAGGTATGTAAAGGCTACCCAAAACATGGGATTGTTCTCCCGTGTGCCCCTATGATTGAGTTAGGTTGATTAGTTGAAAGTGATGAGTCTTACCTGTGATTTCTTGAATGAAATTTTAAAAACTATCTTCAAGTTTTACATATTCTCTTAAAATAATGGTCATCATACTTGATCTTACTGCTTACATGTATTATTGCATGATTATGTACCTAATCTACATGATTTTTCCTTGTGAAAGACTTCAAGAATGAACCTAGGGGTAATGTCTAGAGCCTTAGTTGTCTTGGTGTGTTGATTGTTGTGGTCTGAGTCTTTAGATGAATATAGTGATGGTTGAAGTTGATGAAATTAGTATCCATAGAGTTTAAATGAGATTGAGATAGAGCTTGAAAGGAAGATTCTATTCCTTGAGTTGATAGAAAGTCAGATGAGATGAGGTCACTGCCTGAGGGAGGGGGGTTAGTTGTATAACCAGCCTGATGTTGATAGACTTATGAGCATGTCGAGTCCTGAGAGGAGTATTAGCATCAAAATGGGTAAAAGTGAGTCTCACTCGCATTCATTAACTATATGGCCAGTGTCGGAGAGGATTGAATCATGAAAGTGTATATTTCTTTTGTCCCATAGAGGACTTGATAGACTTCTTTTAATATCCCCGATAGACTTGTGCTTTACCCCGGTAAGGTACTGGTGGATGTGGTAATGACATCTCTTTTTTGTATCATCACCAGCTCATAGGTGATGGTTAATGGATATAGAAACTCCCAGATAGGTTTCATGTTGATATTACTCTGAGATTGATGTGATAGTATGATGTCTTGATGGATGGTGATGTGATAGAGCCTTGTTCCTTACTCTGAGTTGAGGTTGAGTGATTGATGAACTGATGTCATATTATATTGTATAGCCCATATAGTTTACTTTAGCCCATTTTACATATAGTACATTTCAAGTACTAACACATCTTTGGCACTGCATCATTTTGTGATGCAGATTTTGTAGATAGAGGACTTCAGCTAGTGAATCGTTGAGGTTCAGAGCTCTATGATTTCAGATTTGGTGAGTCCTCCCCTGCCTTCAAGAAGATATCTTTACTTGCTTCTATTTTCTTTGAGTTCTTTATTTGGACTGTGGTAGCCATGGCCTGTCATGATACCTTCTTAGAGAGTAGCTATAGGACGTAGCTGGATGATAGCTGATTTTGGGGTTTGTTTCCTCCCTTTCTCAATCTTCGACTGAATTGTTTTTCGCTTTTTATGTTTCGTATGATAGACAGAGTTGATAGCTAATAGCCCACTGATAGCCTTCTAAATTCTTGAAGGTCTTCTTCTTATGTATTGAGTGAATGAGTGTGATGGGACTAAGTGGTTCGCTTGGGGGCTAGCAAAAATCTCCGAGTGTGAATCACGCCTAGAGTACCTCCCGGGCGTGACAAATAGATAAACAAATATTCATATAACTGCACATATCAATTGAAGCACTTAAGTAAATACCATTGTTTTTTCTTTAAGGGGGAATCAACATAAGAAACTCATTGATCCCTTGGAATCTCCGTAGAACTTCATCGATTGACTCAGCTATGCTCTTAATTGGGTCATAAATTCTATCAAATCTTTTTAGTCTTTTTGCGCCCCACTTCTTGCTCGTAGAAAATAAACATACTATCTTCCATTTGATTCAATGGTCCCAAGACAAAATCGCGGCTTTTAAAATAAAAGAATTATTAGCTTATCTAATCTAATATATGAAAATCCAACACAAAACAAATTTTAGGAAATTACTTTTAAACATCATATCATGTTTACATACCTTTATAAATTTATCAAAGCAGCGGTTAAAGTATGTCACTGGTAAATTTGACCATTTTTCCAAGTGAATTAAAAATATGGAATAATCAATCGCTAAAATTCCACAAAAACGTGCAATAATGCCTTGTCCTTCACCAATAGAAGAATCCATATCATCAAAATCAACAACAATACATTCTCCATTAGAAAAACTTAAGACATCCTTCTTCTTCATTTTGAGTTTCTTGATAGTTCCTTGTAAATTTACAAAAATTTATTTAAAACAATTGTTGAATGCAACTCCAATAGAATGAAAAATAGAAAAAGGCTACATAAACTACAGTCTTGCATAAATTTTTTTGCTAGCCCCCTATGACAGTAAAACAATGAAAGAAGAAAGAAGAAGCAGGGGGCGAAAAAAAGACGTAAGAAGAAGAAGTTACCCTATTCATTTACTGTCCAGTACTGTATAGGCTCACGTCCAACACACTTTTTAGATGGTTTCGTGGGTGGTTTTGACTGTGACTGTGGCCTGAATTGAATAAATCGACTACATTGTGATCTGAACTGGTGGATTCAACTATGTTATAACCTGAACGAAAGGTATAGATTGTGGTGTTGGTTGAATAAATGATGTTAGTTGTTGTTGACAAAGATTCTGATAATGATGTATCTTAAAAATGTCAAGTTTTTTATTCACTTGTTGATGAAGATTGTGTTACATCTTGTGAAGCAGATGTTGAGTGAACTGAGTTTTGTAAGTTCGCATAACGATTAGGCTTCGACATATCTGCAAGCAATAGAAGTAGATGAAACAACCTGGCTAGTTAGTTAACAAAAATATTCAAGGTTAGAAATTTTTACTATGTTATTATAAAATTTTGTTAAGCTCTGAATATTGAAATGAGATCTGAATGAGAAAATTAAAGGAGATATAATTTATATTATATAAATGAAAATTAGAACTGAATTACAATAAGAACTAAGAACTAAATTAAAAACCAACTACTATTCGATATTGAACTAATTAAAGAACTTAATTGCTATCCGGACATATGCTCCCTTATTACATTTGGGACATTTTCATAGTCAACATAAGAAAATTATTCAAAATTTTGTTGTTTGTATGGCTCATTCTTATACATTTCTCCTTTATCAATTTCTCCCATGTCAAACATATCTCTTGGCTTTAAATGTACAACCACGCTCTTTTCTTTTTTAGTTTCATCATCAACATACTAGACCATATTTGCTTTAGCTGCTTCAATATAAAGATCAGGAACCTCACAATCACCAACGTGAATTAATCTAGAAAAATTGACACAATTAAAATTTGAAGTATCTCTTTTGAATCCCCTACCCCGAGTAGTGTTAACCCATTGATATATGAAGAGCACAACCTTGAAACAACCATAATAATTAAGCTAAATAACATCTTCTACCTTACCATCATATGGTAAGACTGCTTGCCTCACATTTCTATAAGCATTAGATGCTATACAGGAAGTGTCAGAGGTAAGAAAAACTCCACCAGTTTGAGTTTGCAATCCTTGTTATCTAGATAAAGTCCGAAATTTAAATTCATTAATGTGATAAGCAGTAAACCTTCTTGCATCTGTCGTTGGACCCCTTGGTAAAAATTCCATATTTGTAGAGATCATATTTGCTATATCCGAATTCATAATCCAAATAAATAAAATTA
This sequence comes from Solanum sejunctum, assembly GCA_025642045.1. Lineage (NCBI taxonomy): Eukaryota > Viridiplantae > Streptophyta > Magnoliopsida > Solanales > Solanaceae > Solanum > Solanum sejunctum. Next base: position 1,806 of record JAOTQJ010001510.1, on the reverse strand, counting down.
GTTTCATCAAATATTCAAAATTAAAATAAGAAATTTAATTAAGCATAGATAAATATTCAGAAACTTAATTCACTCACCCGCTTTGAAAATCATTCAGGAAACTCCTTGTTAGCTCTCTTCTCTAATTTTGTTATCGAAGGTTTTTGACCTCTTGAACTCTTTCTTATGTGATTCTTAAAATTCACTAAAATGAAGTTGATTGTATCAATTTTAATCCCTTCATTCTAATATTTTTTTAAAAAAATAAAATTAATTTATATTTCTTATTTAATAAATGGCTTTATTGATGCACAATTAAGTAATATATATCAATGAGCTTGAGTCTTTGCAAGTTAAATCAAGGAGAAATTTGAGCCTCCGATAGGTTTTCTAGGTGGAGAAAACATTGATGAAACTTGAGAAGCCTCGTTATGATTTAGTTCACCATTTACACATTTAGACCTATTAACTCTCGACTGTATATCCTCAAAATAACGAGAATAAAGAGTTAAAACTTCTTCAACTATGTGACTTTTGTATAACATCTGGTGAAAAGACTAAACTATCCCTAGAATTAACATTGTGCGTAATGCATCTTCCATGCTTCGTTTGTAAATCTGAGACCCGATTTGCAATCAATGCAAAAACCTGAATCAAAAATGGTCTAGTCGATTTTAACGTGACCAAGTCAAATTATTCTTTTCCAAAAATTTTCAAGACAATGAGGTTTCCGCGCCCTTCCGCGACGCGCTAGGGACACAGAATCACACTTTGGATTTTTTTTCAAAATTTGACATAAAACTAAAATTTGCGAAAAATGGCATTTTATACTAGTGCGCGTCGTGCACAAGTGCAAATTGAGACTGTTTCTCTTTCTTTTATGGAGAAGGGTAGTTCTGACCTTTTTCATACCCCATAATTCTAAACTAATCGGCTTTAAGACAAAATTAAGTCCTAAATGCCTATTTTACATTTACATTCTTTCAAAAACCCTCTCAAGAAAATTCAAGCGTAAAATCAAGAATGTAGTAGGGCTCAAGAATTTCTCCCACGCTTCAAGAACTCTCTTTCCAGGTATGTAAGGCCTACCAAAAAATCCTCACATATTACTTTTTTATGTAATTATTAGTTCCTCCAAATATTAAGTTATCAATTTATAACAAGATTTCTTCTTTGTGAACAAACTTCTTGTTTATGCTATTTTGAAGAAAAGTATGAGATTTACTAAATCCTTCTACTACATTGGAGTCTTGAGTTGTGATATTACATTTAATTGTCAGATTGGTCAAACCCTGATTTACTATAGAAATCTATAAGGTTGATATCTTACTTTAAACCCCATGAAAAGTATTTCTTTTAGTATTTTATGAATAGAGAGCATTAAGGTTATGATTTCATACAGATTTGAGCTAAGTTTTAATAAGTATTTAAAGCTTGGTACTTGAAAGATAGCTGAGTAATAAAGTTATGTTTTGAGACATTTGTAACAATAGTATTTTTAGATAAGGAAAAGTTTAAGACAAGTTGAGAAATGTTCAAGAAAAGTAAAGCTAGGCTAAGTCATCGAAAGATCAGATTTTGAGAATTCATATTCGTTAAAGTTATGAGCTATACAAAAAATTATTTTTGAAAGTAGTAATGAGCACCGATATGAGGGAGAGCAGAATTAATTACATGAACTCATAAACTATGTAGCCAGCATAGGATAGGATTGTACCGAGGTATAACTCCTCACTTGCCACTAAGATGACACCAGTTGTGGGATGGATCCACTCCCCTAGTTCTTTCTCCCGAACCCCATCAAAGTACAGGACGACTCTGGCAGCA
>JAOTQJ010001500.1:0-18994 GCA_025642045.1 Solanum sejunctum | reverse complement strand
AAGAACTCTAAAGAGTCTAAGTCAAGAATTCAAGAATCAAATATAATTCTTTCAATCAATGTCCTTCCAAGTTCTTTCACTTTAAAAGAACTGCGAAGATTGAGGATTTTCTCCAATAAAGAGAAGTGAAGATCGCAAACTTTCTCCAAACTTCAACCAACGATTTCTCTCTCAATTTTGATCAGATTTGAGCGATTTAAAAGGCTAAATTGTATTTTTTTCTGAGGGGAACACCGTGGGTATTTCAAGAATTGACTTTGTTGCTTCGTTCAAGGTAAAAATTACAGATTTACTGCTGTATTTTAATGTATTTTGGAAATTTTAACATGCGATTTCTTCCTCATGTTATATCCGTTTTTGAATTTATTTTTGCCGTTGAATTCCTTATCACTTGTGGAACATTTTCATGTATAAATTTTATATTCTAATGATTTTTTTGGCAATAAAAGTTTTAGACCATTTTTACCCTTTTCACCCGAATTAATTGATTTTAGTGTCGTTAGATTCATTATATAATTATGATGCTATATTTGAATAGATTTTGGTGAATTAGAGTGTCACAAAAAGGGAAAGATTGACGTGATTCGAGACTTTACATAAGGCAAGTAAATTTCTTAACTTTTGTTAAGTATATAGAATCTTGTGCTTCTTGTGTGAGGTGTTGAGAATGTTTTATGTAGGCTTTGATTAAAATATTTTGAATTGGGTAATTACCCTATGGTGATATTTGACTTGTGAATTAATGATGGAGATTTACTATAATATGAAATAGTGATTATTTGTTATTGATGTCAAACTGATACTTACTTTTAGATATAAACATGGTTAAGGTTGTAATGGTATTGAGCTTGAGAATATTGCAACATGTATGATATTGAGCTACTATTCTTGATTTTGAGATATATGAATTTGTATAGGCATCTTGCATATTTTATTTCCATGAACATAATTATTGTGCATTTATTATGTGTTTGCTGGATGATCCAAGAAAAAAAATACAAAGTCAAAGGAAAATGGTTCCGGCTAGTGAAAAAGAATGAGAATTAAAGAGAATGTACTATAATTTGAGGGACATGTCGCGCATCACAATGGATACTATGATTTGAGGATCGTGTCGCATGCCATGATGGTTACTATGATTCGAGGTGATGTGTCGCACGCCATGATGGATACTATGATTCGAGGATCATGTCGCACGTCACAACAGATATGTGGTCCATGTACGTCTCCCATGGGTTCTGACTGAGGCATGTTTATGATCAGCGGATGTGTATCACTAGGACAAACATGCATCATTCTACGTGACATTGTATTGCATTACATTACATTGCATTACATCTTATTATTATTTATAAACGTGTGAGTCGTTTGTGAAACTTGTGATAGATGCACTTGATCCTTGGTGCTGTTGATATATAATAGTTATTATGGTTATTGAGCTATCTGCTATGTATATTATGAACTGTTATGCTGGACTGATTTTATGCAGGTTGTAGTTATGGGGGTTTGGTTGGAGTGTTCGGGTTACCGATATTCTATATTACTTAATTTTGTGTTTAGTAGTTCACTTGCTAAGTACCGTGTGTTTGGTACTCACCCCCCTCGCTACAACAATTTTGTAGGTTGCGAACCCGAATTGTCGCGATACTCTCCACTCTTTCTTGTTTGAGACTTCCTATGAAGATTGTGAGAGCTAGTTGTTTGCCATCTTAGCTGATTTCTTACTCCTATTTATGATTTTATTCTATTCTAGAGATAATATCATTTGATACTTGTATTTTCTTTCGAATCTATTGTAATACATTAGAAACTTGTGCATGTGACAACCAGGTTTTGGGGGATTTTCATTAAGTTGATTTATCATCTGTAATTGAACTTTTATTTTTATTATAATTTTATATTTTTAATATTATAGTTTGGTTGTAGGTTGACTTGTCTTGGTGGGACAAAATGAGTACCATCACGCCTAAATTTTGGTTCGTGACACACCACTTGATAATGATCGAGGCTTCATAGACTAGAGTCGAGTGTTGATTGTTAAGACTTAGTGAGCTAGTTCTTTCTATTAGCCTCTCATTTATTATATATTACCTTGAAATTTGATAAAAGTGCCCATTTACTTCCTTATGTCCTCTGTTGATTAGTAGAGTTTATTGATTTAATGATTGTGATAAGGCTAAGTGGTTCACTTAGGGACTAGCAAGTCTCTAGGTGCCGGTCACGTCTTGGGTACCCTCCCAGGGCGTGACAAACTTGGTATCAAAGCATAAAGTTCAAGTGTTCTAAGGAGTCTATGAAACCGTGTCTAGTAGAGTCTTGTTTATGGGTGTGTTCTGCAACACATTTTATAAGCAAGAGGCCATATGACATTAGAAATTTTTACACTTCTTTCTTATTCCAATTCATGCGATAAAGTTAAACTCTATGACAACTCTCTTATAATTAGTGCTCTACGCATTGCAAAGTTGTGATCATGCCTCCAAGAAGAGTTGCTAGAGGAAGAGGACAAACTTCTATCCCCAGGATCATGAAGAACCCATAGGCCCAGCTATCCCTGCTGAGCAGTCCCCACAAGTTAAAGTCTCGAATGTTGAGCTTTGCCGGGCTATCGAGACTTTAGCCTAGTTTTTGACAACACCTCCTGCTGGACAAGGAGTGGGGAGACAGGATGCTCCAACTATATCTAGGATCCATGAGTTCTTGAGGATGAACTTATCATGACCCAAGCCTAGGACCTAGACGTGACACAATGAATAGGGAACTCGAAGTTATCTCAAATAAGTCTCTTCACATATCAATCACACATCTTTGGTTGTGGAAGAAAATTAACAAAAACAAGAGCTATAAATAAGGGAAATGGGATTAAGGGAAATCTTTGATAGTCATAAAATATTTCAATAGTTAAGATCATAACATAATTACATCTTAATGTCCAACAAAACCTCTAACATATAATGGAGCAGGGGCCAAGACATTTTTCGACTCACCCTCATAGGATCAAGTGTTCAACATAAAGAAATAACAAATTACAAGAGTAACACAGATAGCATCCTCGGACTTGAGGACTCACCGAAGCATAACTTTAAAGCACCGAACTAGCTACGTGGATAATGATCAAAAAATGTTCCGGTCCCTACATGGTAATATCATGTAGGCATAAAGTATGTGTTTGTACGTTTGAATGTACAACGTATGTGGGATGCAATGCAACGAGAGTCATATGTCATAATAACAAGATTCCATATAAACTCAATATGGAATATATACTCAAACTTTACACAACATTCATGAGATGGGCCAAATATCCATCCACTCACCTTACGATATAACCATATCAGAGAGTGTTACCAATACCCCTACCTTACGACATAGTCTTTTTGATAGGTAATATAAGATGTCCCCTACTTTATAATATAATCTTTCTAGTAGGAGCCGTGAATTATTCTACCTTACAACATGGCCTTTTCTATAGTATTATAGAGAGTGTCCTTACCTTACGATATAATATTTTTGGTAAGATCCATTAATTGTACCTTACGACATGGCCTTTTCGGTATGTGTCATAAGATGTCCTTACCTTATGATATAATCTTTTCGATAGGAACTATGAGTTATTCTACCTTACGATATGGATTTTTCGGTAGATCTTATAAGATGTATATACCTTACGATATAATCTTTTTGGTAGGAGTCATGAAAATAGCTCATCAAACTATCACATTCAAGTGTCAAGAAAAGGACTTCATATTTTCCCAAGAACATATCAAAACATAGGAGCCCAACAATTCACTTGCAATATCTTAGGTACTTTACATAAATTTAATACATGCTTGGAAGCCATTAATCATCATGAGGTCACTTGACTTATAAATCATGTGATAGATCATCAATACCTTGAGAATTCTTGACTTGACATTTTATCAAACACTTGGTAGGCACGTACGAGTATATGTTCAAATCATACCAAATGCAAAAGTATGGATCATGAAATAGTGAAATCAATGCATCTTAAAGTTATGTAAATTAGCCCACCAATATCATGGTAAAACCCCATCATGGGTAACTTGTGAATCGTATCAAAACTTAACAATAGTTCATAGATTTCATAGCTTGAATCATGTACAGTCTCAATAGACAAAGATTAATTCACAGTATAAACTTAAAACAGATATTTATGCATAATCAACAATATTTGACAAAACTCCAACATATTTCATGCTCATATTTCATAATAATATGTACCCATAAGTAGTACAACTTGAAAATATGCAATTTTCATAAAATAAGAAGGTTGGACTCCATAGGTGAAAGGACCCAATAGATGAAATTCACATACCTTGAGTTTGGATTTTCCTTGATCTGAACTTGAATGAGACTTGAAGATTGAACGGAGTTCTTGAGATTCAAAATTAAGCTTGAGACACTAGAATTTGGATGGAATTTTTTATGAAATGTTTGAGAGGTTTTAGAGAGGGATTTTGAGTGATATAGAGTTGAAAATGACTAAGTATTTTTATGCATAAATGAGCATGGGGCCAGGAACCTAATATCTTAGGCCAAACATACCTCCGCGATGGGTCCACGTTTTGGACCCTTATTATTTTTCAAAATTTTGGCGAAATTCATTTTTCGCTATGGGTCTTCTAAAATCCAGGTTATACCCATTTCCACTCAATTTTGCCCCATGATCAAGAATATGAAGTCAGCTTTTTGATATCACATATGAATTTTGAGATATAAGGAAATTATAATTATTGACATTTTCGAAGCACATTCTTGGGGAATTTCAATATCTCCCCCTTGGAAACATTCATCTTCGAATATCAAAAAGAAATATATAAGAGAAGTAATCATGAAGATTCCGGCCCAACAAGAATGCAACAATTGTTTTTTAAATCTCATTTTCAAAAAGTCAAAACATAAGTGTCAAAAATAGCCATAAACTTGTAAACATAAACATGAATGCATGCAAAATGACACAAGGGACGAAACTTAGGACATGGAGGCATATAAGGGACATAAATTAGTACCTTTGGCTTGAGTAGAATGGAAGAGATACGGATATCACTTTCTCATGTCCACCTCAACTTCCCAAGTGACGCTTTCAACTTGTCGATTCCTCTAAGAACCTTGATGGGTGCTACATTTTTATTTCTCAACCCTTTCACATGTCCATCCAATTTCTCCACAGGGATCTCCTCCTAGGTCAACTCGTCCTCCATAACATTGACAACCTCAAAAAGGTCTATAGCACTTGGGTCACCAACACATCTACTCAACATAGATACATGAAATACCGGATAAACCATATCCATTTTCCTAGGCAATTTCAATTCATAAGCAACTTTATCAATTCCCATCAACACTCTATAAGGACTCACAAACCTTAGGCTCAATCCCCTTTCTTACCTAAGTGGATCACACCCTTCATGGGTGGGACTTTCAATGAACCCAATCCTCAACACAAGCACATATACCCTACCTTAGCACCTAATGACACCATTTCCCCCTTGGGAGAAAAGCTCCATTTTTCCAACCTTCACCAAAGCCTTCAATTCTAGTAGGATGGGGTCAAGGTCTTGCTCTATTTGGACCTCTTCAACCAAAGAAGATTTGGAACCATCCAAACTGCTACACTACCATTCTCAACTTCATCCAACCTCATTCCTAACCTATCCAACTGGTGTACTTGTCTAACCACATTTTTGTTACCCAAAATTCACACTTATCATATTTAACAAACAACCTCTCATCCCTCAAGATTTGCAACATCACCCTAAAATGACACACAAGCTCTTCTTCACTCCATAAATAGATCAATATACTATCTATAACTACGAGACACATACTAAGGTAGGGTTTAAAGACCCTACTCATGAGATCCACAAACATAGCTGGGGCTTTGGTCAAGCAAAAGACCTTACCATAAATTCAAAATATCAGGAAGGACATCAAGAAACTCATTGACTATCGGAACCGACTTAATAGGAAGATTTTATACTCAACATCCCCAACTCTTACAAGATGGTAAATATAACCCTTAGAGATCAATTCGTGCCTTAAGACAAGATGAATCTACCATTAACTGCTATTTTACAACTTTCTAGTCAAGTACAAAGTCATTAAGGAATTAGAATCTAAGTTTACGAGCTCTACAATCAATGGAGGCATGATATGCATGCAATCAGTCCACCCCAAGAATAATCTGGTCCACCCCAAGAATAATCTCAAAATCCACTATGACAAGTTCAACAAAAATCACTAGATAAGACTTTATGCAATAAGGATATGGGAAAACCCCTATAGACCTTTTCTAGCAACAACAGACTCACTAATGGGGCTAAACACCTAGAAGGTTCACATAGCAATTCGAGACTCACATAAAGCTTATTTAGCAACAAAATGGAATAATGAAAGAAATGGTGGTACCCAGATCTATCAATGCATACATATTAAAATCAAAATCCTTTAACATAACAATAATAACATCGAGCAACTCATCTGCTCCTTGCCTCTCTTGAAGAGCATAAAACTAATTATATCATGGAGTACCCCCTTATTGGCCTTCTAGAGGCCTTTGATCAACATGACTACCTAGCCCTTGAGGTTGGCCACCTTCACCCTTGTTTTGAGCATATGGACAATTCAGAATTTTATGGACCATCTTGCCACACTCAAAGCATGTACCCGTGTTCCTCCAACATATGACACCATGTTTCCTCCCACATTTAGCATTTAGGATGAGTCACCCCATCATTGCCTCCTTGGAGACTTGGGCTATGCACCCCATCCTTAGCAACCCTCTTATTAGGAGCACTAGAGGATCCTTGGTCTTGAAACTCGAGACCATATTAAAATCGGCTGCCCTCAACCTGAGCCCTCTTGGTTTCCCCACTTCTCTTCTTCCTAAGCTTTTCTCCCTCAAGTTATTTGGCATAGGTCATGAGCTAAGACAAACTCATAGCACTTACAAGCATCATAGTATGGTACTTTTTATTTACCAAGTCTAACATCCCCAACACAAAATTATTCATCCCTGATCTAGGATCGACCACGAAATGTGGAGGATACTTGGAAAGCTTTTTGAATTTGAGGGCATACTGTTTCACACTCATTGGACCTACATAAGGTTCATAAATTCCATCACTTTATCCTCTCTTAGCTCTATAGGGAAGAACTGGTTAAGGAATGAGGATTTGAACTTCTCCCAAGGAATAACATCATGATTTCACCTCTCCGTCTTCCATTGAACAAACCAAAGTTGATCCATACCTTTAAGTTGATAGGCCACTTGTTCCGTCTTTTACTTCAAATTGACCCCCATGATAGATGGTACCTTGTATACCTCATTTATGAAATTTTTGGGATCCTAATCCATCTTAGATCCACGAAACTTTGATGGGTACATTCTAGTGAAATCCCTCACCCTAGAAGCCAGATTGGGAGCATGAGGGGATTGGACCCATTTGCTGAATTTGGTTGGTCATTGTATGTGCCAAAATAGTGATGGCATTTTGGAACTAGTCTAGAGTAGCCCCTTCCCCTAGAGGAGCTTGGAAGGTGTGTGGGGGCTCTCCTCTGTCTTCCTCTTTGAAGCGGCATGATCTAGAATAGCAAAGAACATTAGTTAGGGGGAAAAGGCCTTATCTTACATCTAAAGCATGATATAGACCATGAAGAAGTGCAACATTTCCTAAAATGCCTCATAGCCTCCCATTCATAGTTGTGGCACACTTCACAACCATGAATAAGACTCTAATCAATACAGTGTGTTAGGTTTTGAGGACCATAAATAACCTAGTGATCTGATACCAAGTTTGTCACGGCCGAAGCCTAGGGCCTAGATGTGACACAACGAATGGGGAACCCGAAGGAACCCCAAACAAGCCTCTTAGCATATCAATTGCACATTCTTGGTTGTGAAAGTAAAATAACAACAATAAGAGATATAAATAAGGGAAGTGAAACTAAAAGAAGTCTTTGATAGTCTTAAAACATTTCAAGAGTCAAGCATATAACATAATTACATCTTAATATCCAATAACACCTCTAATATAGAATGGAGTGGGGGCTAAGATATTTTCGGAGCTCACCCTCATAGGATCCAGTGTTCAACATAAAGAAATAACAAATGACAAGAGTAACATAGATAGCATCTACGTACTTGAAGACTCACCAAAGCTTAACTTCAAAGCACCAAACTAGCCACGTGAATGATAATCAAAAGGTGCTTTAGTCCCTACATGGTAATATCATGTAGCCATAGAGTATGCATTAGTAAATTTAAATGTACTAAGTATGTGGATACAATGCGACCAGAGTCATATGTCATAATAACAAGATTCTTAATCATAATCAAGGAACATAAACTCAATATGGAATATATACTCGAACTTTACACAACATGCATGAGATGGGCCAAATAGCCAACCACTCACCTTATGGCATAACCTTTTCAGAGAGTTACCAATACCCCTACCTTGCGCTATAGTCTTTTTGATAGGTAATATAAGACGTCCCCTATTTTATGATATAATCTTTTAGGTGAGAGCTATGAATTTTTCTAGCTTACGGCATGACCTTTTTGGAGTATTATAGAGAGTGTCCTTATCTTATAATATAATCTTTTCGGTAGGATCCATGAATTGTACATTACTAATGGCCTTTTCAATAGGTATCATAAGATGTTCTTACCTTGTAATATAATCTTTTTGGTACGAGCCATGAGTTATTATACCTTATGACATGGCCTTTTTTGTAGATCTTATAAGATGTCCATACCTTATGATATAATCTTTTCAGTAGGAGTCATGAAAATAGCGCATCAAACCATCATAATTCAAGTATCAAGAAAAGGACTTCACATTTTCCCAAGAACATATCAAAACATAGGAGCCCAACAATTCACTTGCAATGCCATAGGTACTTTACATGAATTTAATACATACTTGAAAGCCCTTAATTATCATGAGGTCACTTGACTTACAAATCATGTAATCGATCATCAATACCTTGAGAGTTCTTGACTTGACAGTTTATCAAATACTTGGTGGGCACATATAAGTACATGTTCAAATCATATAAAATGCAAGAGTATGCATCATGAAATAGTAAAATCAATGCATCTTAAAGTGATGTAAATCAGCCTACCAACAGTATGGTAAAACCCTATCATGCGTAACTTGTGAATCATATCGAAACATCATAATAGTTCATAGGTTTTATAGCTTGAATCATGTATAGTCTCAATAGACAAAGATTAATCCATAGTATAAAATTAAAAAGACATTTATGCCAATCAAAAATATTTGACAAAACTCCTAGTTATTTCATGCTTATATTTCATAATAATAGATACTCATAAATAGTACAACTTGAGAACATGCAATTCTCATAAAATAAGAAGGTTCGACTCCATGGGTGAAAGCACACACTGGATGAAAACCACATACTTTGAGTTTGGGTTTTCATTGATCTAAACTTGAATGAGACTTGAAGATTGAATGGAGTTCTTGAGACCCAAAATTAAGCTTGAGACACTAGAATATGGATGGGAATATTAATGAAATGATTGAGAGGTTCTAGAGAGGGTTTTTGAGTGATATAGAGTTAAAAATGGCTAAGTGTAGGTGTTTTTACGCATAAGTGGGTATGGGGCCAAGACACCATTGTATTAGGCCAAAATAGAAAAATTAAGGAAGTGCAAATACACCTCCACAATGGGTTCGTGTCGCGGAGGCACCGCAGACCCTTACTGTTTTCCAAAATTTTGGCAAAAATCATTTTTCATTACGAGTCTTCTAAGATCCAGGTTATACCCGTTCCCCACTCAATTTTGACCCCTGATCACAAATATGAAGTTAAATTTTTGATATCATGCATGAATTTTAAGATATATAGAAATTATGATTATGGACATTTCCAAAGCTCATTTTTGGGGTGTTTCAGAACCAGCCTAAGTTTATAGGGTCTACACCCAATGAAGACCCAAAAAACTATATTGATGAGCTTCTGAAGGTGTTCCAAGGATGCATGTGGCTGATGCTTGTCACAACCCAAGCCTAGGACCTAGACATGACACGATAAATGGGGAACCCGAAGGAACCCCAAACGAGCCTCTTAGCATATCAATCACACATCCTTGGTCACAGAAGCAAGAATAACAACTGAAGAGATGTAATGAAGGGAAAAGGGACTGAGGGAAGTCTATCATAATTATAAAATGCTCAAGAGTCAAGCTCATAGCATAAGTACATCAATTGTTCCAACAAGACCTCTAACATAGATTGGAGAAGGGGCCAAGATACTTTTCGGGCACACCCTCATTATATCAAGTGTTCAACAGAAAGAGATATCAAATAGTAAGAGTAGCATAGCTAGTGTCCTCGGACTTTAAGACTCACAAAAGCTTATCTTCTGAAATGCCAAAACTAGCCATGCAGAGGATGATCAAGAGGTGCACCTACTAACATCATGTAGGCATAGAGTATGCGTTAGTCCGTTAAATGTACTAAGTATGTAGGATGCAATGCAACAAGACATAAGCCAACATAGTCAAAATGGATAATCATAAGCAATGGATTAGTATAGTATCAATATAATATGCATGATCAATGCTTGAAGTGAAACATGCTTATAACTCATATAATTTGAAAATATAGATTACATGTATGGGAAGAGACCATAATCATAGACCAAGCTGCTATTACTTTAAATCCAAGGCATGTCACCCCCTTTGAAAGGCGATTGAGGTTTACACCCCTCAACATGGTGGTATAGGCATCTCACCCCCCAACAAGGTTGTTGAGGCATGTCACCCTCTTACCAAGGTGATTGGGCATGTCACCCCCCAACAAGGTGTGGTCAACTTGCAACACTATACATATATTTTATGAACTTGATGCTTACATACAATTCCTTAATCATCATAAAGTCACATCACTTATGAACCATGTAATAGTTCATCAATAACTTGAGAATCCTTGTCAAGACATTTTATCAAACACTTGGGGTGTGTGTGATGTGCTGTAACATTACAACATATTTGATGCCTACAACAAGGGATTTTGTGAGTTCTTAAAGCAACCTTTTTAGTTTTTTGATGTGTGTTTATGTTAATCTTGCAGAAAAGCTAAGTTCGCATGATTTTGAAGAAAAGTTGAAGATTTTGCTAAAGTATAGGCCGTACAAGCCAATATATGAGTCATAGGTTGTGTCGTAGCAGGAATCAAAGACCAAAAATTAGAAATTTTCTAAGTGAAGGTCAACCCTACAACCCCAGCCTATGAGTTGTAAGACATATTATGACTCGTATAGGTGGACTTGTAGCGATAATCAGAGAGCTAAAATGTTGGACCAAAAACTAAAGAACAAGACTACGAGACCAATATACAAGTCATAGCTCGAGTAACGACCCTTACCTATAGCTCATACCAATTCCGTCTAAGATGCTAAGAACCTGATATGAGACCTCGACTATGACTAGTAGGCCAACTTACGAGTCTTAACTATGAAATTTATCAGATGCTAACTGTCTTTTCTACATAATTCCTAGCATTATTTTATAAATAATATAAATAGTTTAAGTTAGTTTTTTGAAGGAGAGTTCGAACAATAGATATTTCTCCAATATATTTTGAAGCTTTTCTTAGGTTTTTGAGAGGAGATTCTTGTTCTTTTTGTGAAACCTATTTTGGGGATTACAAATCTTGATTTCTACTCATTGTTGATCAATCATGCTTGTGGGTTTCCAACTTGTGGTGCTTATCTTCTCCATTTTTATTGCTGAATGTCTTAACTATAACTATTATGTGCATTTTTGTGTGTTTTATCTTAGCCATGAGCATCTAAACACCCACAATTTGGGGTTGTGGGAACCATAGGTAGTTGACTTGAGATGACCTAGGTTTTGTGCATGTCTATGATTGGGGTTTTGCATGTATTGTTTATTTCACTTCATGATTAATGTTGTTTGGTGGTGGCCGACACCAAACCCTGCCTACTATCATAATCCCGACTAAGGTAGTGAAGAATAGGAAAAAGGAAGTAGATGACAGGATTCGGTTGGTATTTTCCCACCTAATTGACCAAACTTGACCAAGGGGAAGTTGATTGGGACAATAGGTAATGGTTAGTTAGCACACCATGGTAGCCGACCAAGTGCCATGGTGAAATTTGACTTTCATCTTCACAAGAGGGCTGGAAGAACCTAAGTTACCATCCTGTATGCGACTCACCAATCAAAGTTATGTTACCTAGGTTATTTGATTCAACGAGCTATGAGGAATACAATTCCTATATTTACCCCAAAATTGAGTGTTTTTCCAAATTTTAATTAGTGTTCATTTTTAGTGTCTTTGAATCATAGCAAACCCCTCCTTATCTAGAGATTGTAGTTATAGATACTAGGAATGATTAGTAGTGAATTCTTATAGTCAAGCCCTGTATTCCCTATGGATTCAACCCTAACCTCGATAAGGTTAATTATTGATAGCGACCGCTTTCTTATTGGAGTGTGACCATCATCAGTGTGTAATGTTAGTTCAAAATCATGCAATTCAAGAGTGAAGTAATATGAGAAAACCCAATGTAAATTAAACCACCAATATATGGTAAAACCCTCATGTAAAATACCTTCAAGTCCATTATCATATCCCATAATAGATCGTAGTTTCATAGCTCAAAACATGCATAGTCTCAATAGACAAAACCAATTTATAGTATAAGCTTGAAGTAGATAGACATAGTAATCAATGAACATTTAATAAATCCTTAATATAATTTATAAGCAAAATTCATAATAAGAGATACCCATAGATGATACAACTTGGAAACATGCAATTTTCATAAAAAAGAGAATTGGTCTCTACGGGTGAAAGGACCCAATGGATGAAACCTACATATCTCAAACTTGGGTTATCTTGAGTTGAGCTTGAAGAGAATCCTTGAGTTCCAAATTTAGGCTTGAAATCCTTGAAATTTGAATGAGATATTTGGTTAAGTCTTGGAGAGGGTTTTGAGAGGGTCTTGAGTGATATAGAATTGAAAAATGGCTAAGTATAGGTGTTTTCATGCATAAATAGGTATGGGGCTATGACGACAAGGCCTTTGAGCTGCAATGAAAAGCCAAGGAAAATAATACACTAGTTTGAACCCTTGGCGCGATGCAGACCAAGCGTGAACCATCTTCCAACACTAATCTGCACTCATGGTGCATCGCAGCTAGGGCACGGATGGCCACTAGAAATTAAAAATTAGCTAAAATAATTTTTCGCTATGGGGCCACTAAAATCAGGGTTATACCCATTTTTCCCTCAATTTTTCCCCCTAATCAAGAATTTGAAGTCATATTTTTGATATCATGCACGAATTTGGATATATATGAAAATTACGATTAAGGGCATTTCTGAAGCACATTTTTTAGGTTTTTTTGGGGCATTTCAATGTCTCCTCCTTGGGAACATTCATCCAAATGTCAAAGAGATGTGTATAAGAGTAGTAATAAAGACGATTTCAGCCTAACATGAATGCAACAATGCATTTAAACATCATTTTCAAGAATCTCAACATGAATGTGAAAAATCAACATAAACTTGTCAACATAAACATGAATGCATGTAAAATGACATAAGGGCCAAAACTTAAGACTTGAAATCATATAGGTGACTTAAATTAGTACCTTCGGCTTTAGTAGAGTGGAAGAAATATGGATATCACTTTCTCATGTCCTCCTTGGCTTCTCATGTGGCAATTTCAACTTGTTGGTTCCTCCAAAGGACCTTGAAGGAAGCACATGTTTGTCTCTTAACCTCTTCACTTCTTTATCTCAAATCTCCATGGCAAACTCCTCATAAGTCAAGTTATCTCCTACAACACCCACAACATCCAAGAGCACTGTAGCATTAGGGTCAACTACACACTTTCTCAACATGGACACATTGAAGACTGGATGAATCATGTCCATCTCCATAGGCAACTTCAACTCATATGCAACCTTACCAATCACCAACCGAGCCACACCCTTCATAGGTGAGACTTTAAAGTAAACCCAATCACCAACCTTAAACTCAAGATCTCTCCTCCTCGCATCGAAGTAAGACTTTTGTCTACTTTGGGCTGTTTTCAATCTCTCTTTTATCAATCTCACCTTCTGCATGGCTTCCATGAGCAAATCCAGACCTAGCAAAGCCATTTCCTCCACTTCAAACCACCCAACCGGGGATCTACAATGCCTACTGTAAAGAGATTCAAAAGGAGCCATACTAATGCTTGAGTGGTAGCTATTATTGTAAGCAAATTTAATGAGAGGAATATGTTCATGCCAACTAACCTTAAACTCTAAAGCACTAGCTCTAAGCATATCCTCAAGGGTTTGGATAGTTTTCTCGGCTTAACCATCCACTTGAGGGTGAAAGACCGTACTAAGTTAACCTTGGTACCAAGACCTCATTGGAAGGACCTTCAAACGTGAAAAGTGAATTGAACACCATGATTCAAAATGATTATCATGACCCAAGCCTAGGTCCTAGATGTGACACGATAAATGGGGAATCCAAAGGAATCCTAAACAAGCCTGTTAACTTGTCACCACATATCATTGGTCGCAAAAACATATAAAAGACATATAGAGTAAGAATAGGGGCAAAGAGACTATGGAGAAAGTTTGCGTAAATATCATAATCAAGAGGCAAGATTCAAAGCCCATATCATAGGTACATATCATGTCTAACAAACACCTCTAATATATAGATAAGAGCAGGGGCCAAGACAAAACAATTGGGCTCACCCTCATAGTCAAAATAGAACATAAATAAGAATGTCTCAATACATAATAAGAGCAACATCGACTAAGGTCCTAGAAGTTTAGGACTCACCAAAAAGCTTGAGTTGTATCGATCTAGCAACATGGAGAAAGAGGATGATCAACTTGGACTTTGGTTCCTACATTGTGATATCACGTAGGCAAGAGTATGCGGTAGTATGTATGAATGTACTAAGTATATAGGATGCAAACAACAAGAGCTAGGCACCTTAATCAAAATGCATAACAATAGGCAATAGGCATAATATAACATTATAGCATGTAATGATCAATGCATAAGTAAAACATGCTTAAGTAACTCATGCTTATATAGGATATCATATGTGTAGAAGAGACCAATCTAGCTTTCCAAAGTACAAACCCCTTGGTAGGTTGGTGATGATTCCATCCTATCACTTAGGTGGTGAGGTACAAACTCATAATGCCCATATCTAGTTTGGAAAACTGTCTTGGAATTATCACATTCCCTCACCCTCACTTGATGATACCCAGACCGAAGATCAATCTTAGAGAAATAGCTAGCCCCTTACAACTGATCAAACAAATCATCAATCCTTGGAAAAGGATGCCTATTCTTTATGATGACCCTATTGAGTTGCCGATAGTCAATACATATTCTAAGGGACCCATCCTTCTTATTCACAAACAACACCAGTGCACCCCAAGATGATTGGCTAGGCCTAATAAATCCTTTCTCTGACAAAACTTTCAATTACTCTTTTAACTCCTTCAACTCCGTCCCCATACGCTAAGGGGGAATAGAAATAGGTTGAGTATCTGGAAGGAGATATATGCCAAAATCTATTTTCCTTTCGGGAGGGACACCGGGAAGGTCATTTGGGAAGACATCAAGGAACTCATTTACAACTAGAACCGACTCTATAGAAAGGACTTTTTACTTCACATCTTTTACCCTCACAATATGATACAAACACCCCTTAGAGATCAACTTACGGGCTTTAATGCAAGAGATGAATCTACCCTTGACCACTCAAGGACGAGTTCATTTGGAAATTAGAATTTGACCCTATGGTTTCTACTATCAATAGAATCATAGTAGGTATGCAACCAATCGATACCAAGAATGACATTGAAATCAATCATGTCTAATTCAACAAGATCATAAGGCAACAATTTATGCAAAATGCAAATCGGACAATTTCTATTCACCTTCCTAGCAACAATAGATATACCAATAGGAGTTGACACTTCATATGACTCATGCAACAACTCGAGGTTAACATGGAACTTTTGGGTAATAAAAGGGGTAACAAAATAAAGAGTGGCACTAGGATTAATCAATGCATATACATCAATGTCAAATATTTTCAACATACCGATAAAACATTATCAACCTTACCAACCTCTTGCCTCCTATGTAGAGCATAAAACCAATTATGCCTTGGGGAACCGCCTTGAGTACCTTCTCTACCCAATGGAACCACATTTGCACCTTGGCCTTTGCCATAGTTTCTTGGACAATCCACCCTTTTGTGACTAAGCACCTCACAATCAAAGCATGCATTAGAACCCTTCAAACATGGCCCCTATGACTCTTTCCACATCAGGACACACAATAATGGGAGTCACAACACCAACACCTTGTGGTCTAGGGAAGTTATTGGCAAACGCCTTATTATTAGCATGAGAAGACCTTTGGCCTTGATGGAATGGGCCACCCCTTTGAAACTTACCCTCAAACCGGGCCCTTTTGGCCTCATGACCTCTCCCCTTCCTTAACTTTTCATCCTCTATTTGCTCGGCATAAATCATCAACTGACAAGTCCATGTCACTAATTATCAAAGCAGACCGATATTTTTCACTCACTAAGTCGAAGACCCCTATAATAATCTTATTCATCCTAAATCTAGGATCGGCCACCAAATGAGGAGCATACTTTGAAAGTTGATTGAACTTGAGGGAATACTCCTTCACACTTAGCACCTTGCTTTAAGTTCATAAACTCTACCAACTTAGATTCCCTAAGCTCAAAAGGTAAGAACCGATTAAGGAAATTCTATTTGAACTCCTCCTAAAACACCACACAACTATTTTCCTTCTCCCCATTCCATTGGTCATACCATATTTGGGATACCTTTTTGAGTTGGTACGCCACCAACTATTCCTTTTTATTTAGCTCAACACCTATTATATTCAAGATCTTGTAGACCTTATCAATGAACTCTTGTGGATCTGACCTTTGACCCATAGAACACCAGAGGATTTATCCTTATAAAGTCCTTTACCTTAGCTCCCGGGGTAGTAGCATGAAGGGCTTGGGCTCCTTAATTAACTTGGTTGGCCACAACTTAGACAAGTATAGTGAGAGCATCCTGAAGCTCACCATTGGTAGGTTACTCCTCGGGAGTTTAGGCCCTTCATCCTCGAGTGTCCAGCATGATCTAGCATAGCAAAGAATAATTCTTAGGGGGGAAAATCTCACTATAAGTCTATAACACTACTTAGAATATGAAGAAGGGAAATATTTCCTGAAATGCCTCATAGCCTTCTATTCATAGTCATGGCGCGCTTCACAACCATGAATAGGACTCTAATCGACATTGTGTGTTAGACTCCAAGGATCTATCAACCTAGTGCTCTGATACAGTTTGTCAAGATCCAGGCCTAGGGCCTAGACGTGACACAACTAATGGGGAACTTAAAGGAACCCCAAATAAGCCTCTTAACTTATCATTACACATCATTGGTCATGGAAGCATCTAAGAGACATAAAGAGTAAGAGTAGGGGAAAAAGGACTAAGGGGAAGTTTGCGTAAATATCACAATCAAGAGGCAAGAGTCAAAGATCATATAATAGGTACATATCATGTCTAAGAAACACCTCTAATACATAGATAAGAGTGGGGGCCAAGGCAAAACAATCGGGCTCACCCTTATAGTCAAAATAGAATATAAAGAAGAATATCTCAATACATAATAAGAGCAACATCGACTAAGGTCCCCGAAGTGGAAGACTCACCAGCAAGTTTGAGTAGTACCGATCTAGCCACATGGAGGAGGAAGATGATCAACTTGGACTCTGGTTCCTACATGATGATATCATTTAGACAAGAATATGCATTAGTATGTTTGAATATACTATGTAGGATGCAATGCAACAAAAGATAGGCACCTTAATCAAAATGCATAACAATAGACAATAGGCATAATATAGCAATATGACATGTATGATTAATGCATAAGTAAAACATGCCTAAGTAACTCATGCTCATATAGGATATCACATGTGTAAAAGAGACCAATCTAGCTTTTCAAAGTACAAACCCCTTGGTAGGTTGGTGATGATGCCACCTCATCACTTAGGTGGTGAGGTACAAACCCCTCACTAGATTGATGTACACAACCAAAGCCTAAGGCCTAGAGATGACCAGCGAATGGGAAACCCGAAGGAACCCCAAACAAGCCTC
The DNA here is from genome assembly GCA_025642045.1 of Solanum sejunctum. Lineage (NCBI taxonomy): Eukaryota > Viridiplantae > Streptophyta > Magnoliopsida > Solanales > Solanaceae > Solanum > Solanum sejunctum. Next base: position 744 of record JAOTQJ010001500.1, on the reverse strand, counting down.
TTACCTGATCATTACACATCATTGGTTGCAAAAAAATATAAAAATATTAAAGCGCAAGAATAGGGGAAAAGGGATAAGGGAAAATGTTGGACAATATCATAGTCAAGATACATGAGTCAAACTCATAACATAGATACATAACATGTCCAACAAACACCTTTACTACATAGATAAGAGCGGAGGCCAAGACAAAGCAACTAGGCTCACCTCATAGTCAAAATAGACAATAAAGAAGAATGTCTTAATACATAATAGGAGAATATAGACTAAGGTAGCCGAATTGGAGGACTCACCAACTAGCTTGAATAGCACCGAACTAGCCACATAGAGGAGGATGTTGATCAACTTGCACCGATTCCTACATAGTGACATCATATAGGTATAGAGTATAAGTTAGTACATTTGAATATACTAAGTATGTAGGATGTAATACAATAATAGATAGGCATTATAATCAAAATGCATAACATTAAGTAATAGGCATAATGTACAATATGACATGTATGACCAATGCTTAACTCAGACATGCTTAAGTAACTCATTCTCATGTGGGATATCATATGTGTAGAAGCCAGCTAACTATTCAAGGTACAAACCCCTTGGTGGTTATATGGTATAAACCCCTCACATATTTGATGATAATCACACGATATCAACATGATAGTGAAGTAAAAAACCCTCATATGATTGATGAGTACAAACCCCAACATGGTTACCTGGGATCTTGTCCCCTCGTATCGGATA
>JAOTQJ010001463.1:0-14154 GCA_025642045.1 Solanum sejunctum | reverse complement strand
GTGATTGCTTATTTACTTATGTATGGTTATTATATAATCAAAAGGCTTAGTGGCGCGTATTTGGATGTCATATTTTCCATGTCACGACTACACCCTAGGTTCAGGTCATGACAAGCTTGGTACCAAAACACAAGGTTTGGAAGCATCCTAGGGAGTCCAACATACCGCATCTAGTAGAGTCTTATTCATAGGTATGAAGTGCGCCATCCATGAATAAGAGTCTATGAGATGTTTAGAAAATCTTCACTTCCTTGTAATCTATGTTTATGCCTTAAGATGTGTTATAAGACTCCTTACCTATAATGCTTGTCCTTTAAACTTTGCAGAGAATGCCTCTACACGTGCACCATTTCCTTGGGAAGTCAATGCTAATGAGGACAAACTCCTCCGGCTCCCCAAGTTCTTCTAGACCCTCAAGCAAATCAAGTGACCAATAAGGAGTTTAGGGCCACTATTACTATGTTGTCTCAAGTTGTTTCTTCTTTAATGACTCCTACTTCGGCTTCTATGGTGAGAGAGTTTACTAGGATGAACACCCAAACTTCTATGGGACTGAGGTGGACAAAGATCCATAAGAGTGTATTAATGATGTCTACAAGTTAGTGGTGATTATAGGGGTATCTTCCGAGGAAAAAGTGGAGTTGGCGGTTTACCAACTTAAAAGGACTTTCTCAAGTTTAGTTCACGCAATGGAAATTTGAGAGGAATGATAAGGAAGGGCCTACTGGTTGGGAGGTATCCAAGGCCATTTTCTTGATCGCTTCTTTCCCTTGAATTAAGGAAAGCCAAAATTGATATACTTTATGAATTGAAACAAGTTGGTATGAGTGTTAGGGAGTGTGCCTTAAGTTCACAAAGTTGTCAAAGTATGCTCCTTCCTTAGTGGCCAATCCTAGTGAATAAGTTCATTTCGAGTGCGTCGATTTAGAGAAAGATGGAATGCAAGATAGAAATACTTATTAAAAATATGGATATTTCTATCACGACCCAAGCCTATGGCCTAGATGTGACATGACGAATGGGAATCCAGAAGACAACCAACAATCCTCTTAGCATCCTTGGTTGCGAAAGCAAATTAAAGAAACACAAGAGTTAAATAAATGAAAAGGGAAAGGGACTAAAGGAAACCATTCATAATAATAATAGAGGAAGAAGAGTCAAGCTTCAATAACATAATCAAACTATGACATAATATCCAATGACACCTCTAACATAAAATGGAGCGGGGGCCAAGACACTTTTCGAGCTTACCCTCATTTAATAAGTATCCAACATAAAAATAAGAATCTATAAAGTATGAATGAGAATATCTATCACCCTCGAAATTAAGGACTCATCAACTAGCTTCTTCACAAGAACCAACTAGCCATGTGGAGGATGGTTGATAGGAGCTCCGATCCCTATATGGTAATATCATATAGGCATAAAGTATGCATTAGTATATTTAAATGTACTAAGTACGCAGGATGAAATGCAACAAAAACCATAAGCCATAATAACAAAATACTTAATCATATTCAATGAACATAAGCTAAATATACCATGTTAATCACTACGTAGGATGAAACATGCTTAAGAATAATCGTACTTGCATATCTTGTTTAACACTATAAAGTAACATGAATGGATCATCCAACTACCTTGTACTAGAGGGTTAGGGTTATAACATAAGTCATAAGCCCTTCTAGTAGGTAATGGGCAGTACACGGGGGTAGAGAAGTAGCATAGATCATAAGCCCTACATGTAAGCATGAGATAATGAATAGTACGTGAGGGTAGAAAGATAGAATAGGTCATAACTCCTACATGCAAGCATAAGTTAATATATAATATTGAATCGCATATGAGGGTGAGGCATACACATAGTTCATAAACCCTTCATATGAGTATAAGATATTGCATAACATCAAATCGTACATGAGGGTAAGGTATACAACATAGTTCATAACCCCTTCATATAGAAATTGGCCTTGTACTAGAGGGTAAGGCATATAACATAGTTTATAACCCCATCTAGTAAGCCTGACAATTCACAAGAGAATAAACCTTAGGGTAAGAACTCAATAACTCATCAACAATCGAGACTTGTAAAAATCATACAATAGGTCATAAGAAAACTTGAGAATTCTTGTCAAGACATTTTATCAAGCACGTAGTGGGCATATATGGACACATGTTCAAATCATGAAAAATGCAAGAGTATGGATCACGAAATAGTGAAATCAATGCATCGTAAAGTCATGTAAATCAGTCCACCAATGTCATGGTAGAACTCCATCATGGGTAAATGTAAATCATATTAAAACTTCATGATAGTTCATAGATCTCATAGTTTGAATCATGTATAGTCTTAATAGACAAGATTAATTCATAGTATAAGCTTAAAATAGATATCCATGCATAATAACCAATATTTGATAAGACCCCAACATATTTCATGCTCATATTTCATAATAGTAGATACCCATAATAAATATAACTTGCAATCATGCAATTTTTATAAAATAGAAAGGCTGGACTCCATGGGTAAAAGGACCCAATGGATGAAACCCACATACCTTAAACTTAGGTTTTTTTGATGTAGAATTGAAGGAGACTTGAAACATGAATGGAGTTATTGAGATCCAAAATTAAGCTTGGGACACTTGGATTTGGATGAAATATTAGGTTAATTCTTGGAGAGGGTTTTGAGAGGGTCTTGAGTGATATAAAGTTGAAAAATGGCAAAGTATAGGTGTTTTCATACATAAGTGGGTATGGGGCTATGACCCCAATGCCCTTGTTCAAAATAGGGAAAATAAGGAAGTGACAACACTACTCCACGATAGGTCTGTGTCACGGAGCCATCGCGGACAACTTTTGTCTCCAAGAAATTTATGAAAATCAATTTTCACTATGGGTCTTCTAAAATCTAGGTTATACCCATTTTTCAGTCAATTTTTCTCCCTGATCAAGAATATAAAATCTGATTTTCGATATCATGAATGAATTTTGTCATATATAAAAATTATGATTATGGGCATTCCCAAAGCATATTTTTGGGGCATTCTAATTTCTTGACTTATGACTCATGATGAATAAATAGAGAGTGAGAAGCTTTAAAGGATGAATATCAGGGAGTCCAAGAGGGCTCATTTTGATGGTGGTTTTTCACATGCCAATCCCAGTGGTGGATATTTCCCACAAGGCCAAGGGTCATCTAAGGGTGCTAATAAAGTATTTTCTAGGGATGAGGTGCCTACCCCTAAGGTTCTAGGTGATGTTGTTAAGGATGGTGGTATTATTCCTCTTAGGTGTTCCAAGTGTGGGAGGAACTATATTGGTTATTCCTTGAGGGGCACGGGTGCTTGTTTTAGATGTGGGAAGATGGGGCACAAGATTTTTTAGTATCCTAATGTTGCTACTAAAAGGAAGGAGGGGCGTCCCTAAGGTCAAGTGGCTCAAAGAGGGCAAGTGCAACAAGTTTCCTAAGCTCAAGGAGGTGGACCTCGCAGCAACCAATTTTATGCACTTCATGTTAGGCAAGAAGTGGAGAAGTCCCCCTATGTAGTTATGGTATGTTAAGGGTCTTTGATTTGGATGCATATGATTTACTTTATCCCGATGCAAATATGGCTTTTATCACTCCATATCTTGCCATAAAATTTGATATGTCTCTCGGAATCTTGATAGAGACATATTCAGGCAATACTCTGGTTAGTGAGTCGATTTTAGCAAAGTAATTCTATAAAAATTATCTCATGTTCATAAAATCTTTCCATGTGATCTTTTTGAGCTTGATATGATCGATTTTGGTATCATTCTTACTATGAATTGGTTGAATACATCATATGCTTCAATTGATTATAGAACCCATTGGGTTAATTTCCAATCCCTAATGAATCTATTCTAGAATGGAAGGGAACCAATTTGGTGTTCAAGGGCAAGTTCATTTCCTATATGAATACTAGAAAGATAATTTCTAAGGGATGCATATATCATGTCATATGGGTAAGAGATGTGGAGTTCGAAGTTCCTACTCTTAATTCGGTTAATATAGTTAATGAATTCCTTGATATCTTTCCTAATGAATTTCCTAGTATTCCTCCCCAAAAAATTAACTTTGGCATTGATTTCCTAGTCGATACTCAACCAATTTCTATACTTCCATATCAAATAGCCTTGATGGAGTTGAAGAAATTGAAGGAACAATTGAGGGATTCACTTGACAAGGATTTTATAAGGCCTAGTATGGCTTCATAAGGTGCGTTTGTATTGTTTGTAAGAAAGAAGGATGGTTCACTTCGGATGTGTGTGGTTATCAACAATTGAATAAGGTGACTATTAAAAAAAGTATGCACTTCAAAATATTGATGACCTATTTGATCAATTACAAGGTGTAAGCTATTTCTCCAATATTGACCTTTGGTCTGGATATCACCAATTGAGGGTGAAGGAGAGTGATATTCCTAAGATGGTGTTTCAGCCAAGGTAGGAACATTTTGAGTTTTCGGTTATGTTGTTTGGATTGACAAATTCTCCCGCCATCTTTGATTAATCAAATCTTCAGGCCCTATCTAGATCTATTTGTGGTAGTTTCTATTGATGATATATTGATTTACTCTCGGAGTAAAGAGGAAGACAGGGCTTACTTGAGAATTATGTTGCAAACCTTGAGAGATAAGCAATTATTTGTTAAATTTAACAAGTATAAATTTTGGTTGAGGGAAGTGGCATTCCTTGGTCATATCGTGTCCAGTGATGGTGCTATGGTTGACCCAAAGAAAATAAACATTGAAAGGAATTGGCTAGCCATTATCTCCCTTGGATATTAGGAGTTTCATAGGTTTGTACAGATACTATAAAAGATCTATTGAAGGATTCTTTTCTATTGTATCACCTTTGACTAGGTTAACCCAAAAGAAGGTAAAGTTTCAATGGTCAGACAAATACGAGAAAAATTTTCAAATATTGAAGAACCGCCTTACTTCAACCCCTATTTTGACATTACTAAAAGGTTCAAATGGATTTTTTGTTTATTATGATGTCTCACTTGTGGGACTAGGTTGTGGTGTTGATGTAATATGGTAGAGTTATAAGATACGCTTCAAGGCAACTAAAGGTGCAAGAGTGGAAATATCTAACTCATGATCTTGAATTGGCGGTGATTGTATTTGCATAAAAGATATGGTTTCACTATCTTTATGGTGTGCATGTTGATATATTTACCAACTATATGAGCTTACAATATATGTTTAGCCAAAAATACTTGAACCTTAGGCAAATAAAATGGCTAGAAATGATTAAGGACTATGATATGAGTGTGTTGTATTATTTGGACAAGGTAAATATTATGGAAGATGCTCTTAGTAGGGTGTCTATGGGAAGTGCCACCCATATTGAGAATGAAAGAAAGGAGTTAATTAAGGATGTACATTTGCTATCCTGTTTGGATGTAAGGTTGAATGATTCCCAATTAGGTAATATTCTTATGCACAATAAAGCGGAATCATCATTATTAGATAAGGTCAAGGCAGCGCAAGACATGGATCTAACTTTAGTGGAATTAAAGAAGCTAGTGGTTGATAAGAAGGTTGAAGCTTTCTCATAAATGGGAGATGGGGTACTTCATTATTAAGGCCAATTGTGTGTTCCAAATGTTGATAGCCTAAGGGGGATGATATTGAGTGAAGCCCATAACTCACAGTATTTTATCTATCTCGGATACACCTAAATGTATAGAGACTTGAGAGAAGTGTATTAGTGAAATGGCGTGAAGAAAATTATAGCTAAGTTTGCAACGAAATGCCCAAATTACCAAGTGAAGGTTGAACACCAAATATCAGGAGGTGCAGCCCAAAATATTGATATTCCTATATGGACATGAGAGGCTGTAAATATGAATTTTGTGATGGGTTTACCTCATAGAAGGAAGCAACATGACTCAATTTGGGTGATAGTGGATAAGATGATGAAATCAACCCATTTTCTATTGGTTAAGACATCTTATAGTGTCAAGAATTATGCTAAGGTATATATTAGGAAGTTTATAAGACTTCATAGTATGCCTTTGTCTATAATTTTGAATTGTGGTACTCAATTCACTTTGTATTTTTGGAAGTCCTTTCAAAGGGGTCTTGGTACCAAGGTGAAGCTAAGCACCACATTTCATTCCCAAATGGATAGGTAAGCCGAGAGAATAATTCAAACATTAAAAGATATGTTGAGGACATGTGTACTTGACTTCAAGAGAAATTAGGATGATCATCTACTTTTGATTGAATTCGGATACAACAATAGTTATCACTCAATTATTGAAATGGGACCTTTTGAGGCTATGTATGGACAAAGATGTAGGTCTCTGATAGGATGGTTCGAAGTTGGTGAAATATAATTAGTTGGTTCCAATTTGGTGCTTGAGGCTATTGAGAAAGTGAGACTTATAAGGAAGAGATTGAAAACTGCCCAAAGTCATATTTGGATGTTAGGAAGAGGGATCTTGAATTTGATATGGATAAATGGGTCTATCTCAGAGTATCTCCCATGAAAGGTATAATTTATTTTTGGTAAGAAGAGCAATTGAGTCCTAGATATATAGGACCTTATAGGGTCTTGGAGATGATTGGTAAGGTAGCTTGTAAGTTGGCATTACCAACAAAATTGGCTATGGTCTATTTGATATTCCATGTGTCAATGTTAAGAAAATGTGTTAGTAATTCAAATGTTATTGTACCCTTGAAGGACATGAGTATTGAGGAGAATTTGACCTATGAAGAAGTTTTGGTAGAGATTTTGGATCGACAAGTTGAAAGATTGAGAAACAAGGAAGTTACATCCGTCAAAGTTTTTTGGGAGAAATAAACAAGTTGAAAGTGCAACATAGGAAGCGGAGGCAGACATGATGAAACAATATCCTTACTTTTTTCTTTCTACTCAAGCCTAAAGTACCTAGTTAATCATGCTAAATCCTTTCCAATTCCTATGTGTCAATCTCTCTATGTCATATTACATGCATGCATACTCACAAAAATGATTTCTAAAAGACGTTTTAAAGTGGAATTATAGAATTCATTATGGGTTGTTAGTTACACACTCTACTCTACTCAAGTTGATCTTGATTCCATTTGAGTATGAATGGTTCCAAGAGGGAGATATTATAACCTCTTAAAATACCATAAAATGATCTTATAAAATATGCATTGCATAACGCATCATTCGTACTCTTTTTGGAAAATTTGAGGCCGGATTATAGATCTGGAGGTAAAATTATGTGAAAAAGTGATCTCGTTTGATTTTTAGGTATCAAAATATCGTTTTCATGAAATTTACATTTTCAGAAGCATCCGCGACCTCTCCGTGTTGAGGAGAGGATTAATTTTAATATAAAAGTGACCTAAACTCATTGTAGGACCAAAATAGGAAAAAATTAAACTTAGCGCGAAAATGACCTTGCGGGAACTAGTCTGTCACACTAGTGTTCCAGGATGATTCAAATTCTTCTGGACAATTTTAATTTTAAGTGTAACCGTGTTGGGATTTTTTATAACCACCATTAAATGAATTTGGACAAATTTTTAGTACCAAAACTCACTCTATAAATTGGCCTTGATCCCCCAAGTTGACTTCATAATTCATCAATCCAGTCACTAAAAAAAATCTCTCACTAGAAATCACTCCCAAATGCTTTCTTCTCCATCAAGTAAGCACTCCATTGAAGATCAATCCAAACTTTTATTTCTTTCAAATTCTATAGCAAATAATTAAGGTATGTGAGCTTTTATCCGTAGAATCTTTTTTTTTTTATGAAGCTCCTTCTAAATTCTCTAGTTTTACCTAATTTCAAGTATGTGAATTTTATGAGTTTTCTCAACTTCTAGTCAATTCTTCAATTGTGATTTAGATTATGTCTATTGATCAATTCTAAGATGAATTCATGTCAATTGCATGAAATTTATGATCTTCCTCTCAAGACATGTTAGGGCTCATGATTTCATAACTAGCCTTGTTCAATTCTCATCTAATTGCATGAATTATTATTCAATTATAATCTATTTACTCAGTTAAGTCTGGACTATTATCAAATTGCATGATTTTGCATGATTTTGGTTCAATTGAGTATGAACCTTTGTTATGCATTTCCTATGACTAAGCTATGGTTTCATAAATATGATTCTACATATGAAAGTATGTTTTGATGATTATAATGATGATGAGGGTGACCTAAGAACTAATGCTCATGAGATGGTGATAAGATGGGAAGTATACCCACACTATGTGCAAATTTATATAGATGGACAATTCCTATGATCTGATATGATATGATTTCATGAGGTCATGGTACCTATTTTACAAAATATGAAAATTTTGATAAAGTATGAATTATGATAATCTTTGTATAATGCATGATTATGTATTCCATGGAATATGACTTAGCACCGAGAGGACCTTGGTAGATTCCATTGTCCTATAACAATGTTCCACCGTAGGTTTATGATCATGTGCCTATAAGACTAACTAATAAATTCATATAGCTTTGTGATGTGACACTCATTGTGCTAGGATAGATCCTATAGGGTGAGGTCTTTATATACATATGATTCTCACCGTGCTACATCGGGATTTCTTCTAACAATCAACATGATCTTATTTTCGGTTGTGGTCTTATTCGCACATATGTATGTGTACTAGGCTATGATATGTTTTATGATACTTTCATCCATGATTTTAATGATGCATTGATCATTCATATCTTGTCCCTACTCTATTGACATGTCTATGTATATTGCTATTATGTATGATGTTCATTGATGCATTGCATGCTTACATACTTAGTACATTTTTATGTACTAGTACATACTCTTTGCCTATATGATATCACCATGTAGAGACGGTCGATTATATCACTCCTCACTTTCCTAGCTAGTTTTTGATATTTGCTATTGAAGATTTGGTGAATTTTCATACTTTGGGGACAATCCCTTTATGTTCTTGCTTATGTTGATGTTATTAAGACTTTTATACTTTTCTTATATTTAGGGTGCGCTAGTAGCATATTCTAGACCCTGTCAAGATCTATGATGTAGAGGCATTTTTTGAACCTATGTTGATGTAATTCTCTTTAATGGGAAGAATTGACTCCTATGCTTAGCTTGTATGAAACTATGTTTCCGTGTGCTTACTCTTGTGATTGCTTATTTTCCTTATGTTTGCCTATGATATGATAAAGAGGCTTGGGTGAGCGCTTTCGGGTGACACATATGTCATGTCATGACTATGCCCTAAGTTTGGATCTTGTCACAAACTTTATCTTGTCCAGAGTATAGCATATATTCATTCTTTGGGCTTTTAGAGTTCTTACTTACAATGTTTGGTGATTATTGTTTCTACAATAGCCATGATATATTGATACTCTATATCAAGTAGTTGGTAGTTTGAGCTGCTCTAGACTGACCATACTAAATTACACATGGTAAAATCTTGCAACTAGCCAACTACGTCATTATTTTGCACATTATTGTGTCATATATTGCAAGATGTAGTAAAAATTTTCTTTTATTTTACTCCAATTTCGAAGAATGCCTTTCATTTTGATGCACTTTTAGTGTGCACTGTATTGGACAAATTTTATTTGACTGGAATCATTAGTCCATTATAATAGATATTATAAGAGACAATCTCTTATATAAGGATCTTGTTTACTGATTTTGTCACGTTAGTACTTAAGGAATTTACAACTGTAATATTTAATTTGTAAATTTTCTGTCATCTTCTATAGAATTGAGTATCTTACAATAATCTCATTGATTCTTATATACTTGAAAATGTTTATAACAATAGTCATCAGGTGTATTTGTACAATTGGTTTCATGCATAGTTGTTTTTTGAAAGCTAATATAACATTTGCTATTACTCACAATTACGATCTCTCCGTCTTATCTTTCTTGAAATAATAATGCCTGATTTGTCCATCTTCCTCTCAGATATTTTATACTCTATCAAAATAAAGTGTTTCTTTTGTCTCAATTTATTTGGCCTATTTTAGAATTTAAGCAAATTAAAAAATATATATAGTCTTAAATTAAAGATATGTCAGATGTCCAAAATATGTCCAACATACCAAAATGCATTTTAATTTTGTGGTTTTAAATATTCACTGAAAGTATAAATTAAAGAATTGTTAAAAGAAATCATACTTTCTAAAACAACTAATTAAAAAAACAGGTTAAATAAAATAAAACGAAGAGAGTAATAATTTTATCTTTTATAACATTGGGGTTATTCTAGCATGGACCATCACCATCCTAGTTTATATATAAAATAAAAGGGCAATGTCCACGCTAAGCAAGGGTCCAACATTCACCTTCTTGTAAAATATCAAAGGAGAAAATAATTTTAACCCAAACAAAATGACGATGGAGGAAAAAATTGTTGTATGCTAGCAAGCTATTTCTCCATATAGATTAGGTCATTGGTGAAGCAAACAAAGCTTTTATATATAAAGTAGGGATAGGTGATGTTTTTTTATTTTTTTTAAATATTATTTTATTAATATGAAAGCTTGTACATAAGTGGTGATGGAAGTGAGTGGGTATTGTTCTATATCTTGATTTGCTTGCTTGATTTTTGGATGGATGAATATGAATGCCATGGGATGGTATTTATACTACTCCACCTCCTCAATGGATGGCTAGGATTAATTTGACCCAATGGCTACAAATGAGTCTCTAGAAAACTCTACCAAAATATGTAAGGTACCTAGAATATTCTATGTAAATATCTTAGATTTCTCTACTCTTATCTACAATGTTCTAGTCTTCTCCTTTGAGTTCCAAATATCTCTAGAGTCTTCCACACATCTCTAGAGAATTTCACACATCTCTAAAACCTTCCGAAACCTTCTAGATTCTTCATTCACATTGAGCATTAATTAATTTTTAGTACTCCCCCTTAATGCTCAATGTTGTAACTCTGATCTTATCACGTAGCACAGTGAACCTTTCTCGTGTAAGTACTTTTGTAAATGTGTCTGCCAATTGTTCTCTAGTCTTACAGAATTGTAGCTCTATCTCTTGTTTCTCGACCAGTTCTCGAATAAAGTGATGTCATATTTCAAAATATTTTGACCGTCTGTGAAATACTGGATTCTTCGTCATGGCAATTGTCGACCTCTTCATTGATCTGTAAATCCTGTAGAATTCTTCTGAGCCACACTGTTTACATGCGACACTTGTTGCTGTGATATACTCTGCTTCTGCCGATGACACAACTACTGTTGCTAGCTTCTTGGATGACTAAGAGATCAGTTTAGTGCCCAGGTAGAATAGTAACCACTTGTACTTTTTCGATCATCAACGCTTCCTGTCCAATCAGTATCTGTATACCCTCGTAGGCTATTATCTTCTTCTGACTCGTATAAGATTCCATGATATTTCGTTCCATTGATATATTTGAGAATTTGCTTAGTTGCTGCAAAGTGATTCTTGCTTGGCTTGCTTATGAATCTTGATACCATGCCGACTGCATGAATAATGTCTGGTCTTATATGTGTAAGATAGATAAGTGACCCTATAAGGCTTCGATAGATTGTCTCGTTGACCTTTTCAACTATCCATCATTCTTTGACAACTTCTCATTAGTCATCATCGGTGTCAGTCTTGACTTGTAGCCTTGCATTTGAAATTTCTTCAATAAATCATCAATGTACTTCTCCTGTGAGATAAATATTAGCCCTGGATCTTGCTTGATTTGCATGCTGAGAAAATATCTCATGAGACCGAGGTCGATTATTTCATACTCCCGCATCATAGCTTCCTTGAATTCCTCAACCATCTGGTTACTTTTACTTGAATAAATGAGATCATCAACACAAAGACATAGAATGAAGAAGTCATGCGCTCCTTTCTTCTTGAACATATAGTGATTGCTCGTTCGGGCTCTTGAGCAATCCACAGTTTTATAGGTAACCATTGATCTTACTGTTCCATGCCCGAGGTATTTGTTTTAGACCATATAGTGCTTTGTGTAGCCTATACACTTTGTCTTCTTTTCCCTTGATGACATATCCCTTGGGCTGCTCTACATATATTTCTTCCCTGAGGTCTCCATTTAGAAATGCTGACGTAACATCCAATTGGTATACTGGAAGCTTTAGCTGTTCTACAAGAGCTAATTGTCTCTATATGAACCACTAGTGCAGATTGTAATGACCTTAAAGATCATTTTTGGTATTTCCAGTCAAATTATTATTCTTGCCCTTCTTAAAAGTTGCCTTTACTCATTATTGGCTAATGCTAAAAGTCAGATTTTGAAAGTATGGTGATAAGGTTGAGTTTTTCAAATGAAAGAGTTTTTAAAGGCTTAAGTTGAAAATTTTGAGTTTTTTGCTATTTTGAGTTTCAATTATCGAATCATGATTTTGTTAATTCCATCAGCTCCAGAATGCCAAATCTGGTCTAGAAAAACTTGCAGAACTTAATTTGGAGTTAAAATGAAGATTTTAGGTCAGAAGTTGCATTTTTAGTTGTTACTGGAGCCAAAGTTTGACTTCGGTCAACAATCGGGGTTCGAAAGCTCGATTTGAAATTCTAAAAATTTTAATAGTTCCAGATGGTCGAACTAATGCTAAAAATGGTTCCGCTGCAATTTTTAGAACTTTTGATAATATTTTGAGTTTTTGAGTTCGAAACTAGTTCAAATAAGCTTTCTCAGATTTTGGGTCAAGTAGACCTCAATTGCAAATTCTGATATCTCCATTGGATCCGAAACGTCGAGTTTGTTAGAGAAGGACCTTTCTCTCAGTTCCCGAGGCTTTTTAGGGGTGTTTTGGTCTCTTTGGTAGCTATCAATATTGAGAAATGGGACCCATATTGAAATAAAACGACCTCCCATGAGAATTTTGACCACACTAATGAGTTCGGAATATCCTTTCCAATCAGATTTCATATATGAAGTGTATTTTTCCGACTCTAAATGAAGCCGGTGCATTGAATTTAAGTATCACAGATTGCTGAAGCTGTTGAAATGGGCGGGTGACGTGGCCCAATAAGGTCCTGCCACATGGCAGACTCGGTTTCTAACCCTTAAAGCTGCAGATTTATGCAGAACATTTGCAAATATTTTCCAAACTTCAACCAACGTTTTCTCTCTCAATTTTGATCGGATTTGAGCGATTCAAAAGGCTAAATTGTATATTTTCTGAGGAGAACACCGTAGGAGCTTCAGAAATTGATTTTGGTGCATCGTTTGAGGTAAAATACGTGATCTTGTTGGTGTTTTTTAAATATATTTTGAAAACTTTAACATGCGATATCTTTCTCATATCAGCTTTATTTTTTAATTGGTTTTCGCCGTTGAATTCCTTATCACTTGGGGAACATTTTCATGTAAAAATTTTCAGATTCCAATGGTATTTTTTGGATTGTTTTACCCTTTCACCCGAATTAATTGATTTTAGTGTCATTAGATTTATTATATAATTATGATGCTATATTTGAATAAATCTTTGTGAATTGGAGTGTCATAGAAAGGGTAAAGCTTCGGAGTTGACATGATTCGAGACATTATATAAGGCAAGTGAATTTCTTAATCTTTGTTAAGTATACAGATTCTTGTGCTTCTTTTGTGAGGTGTTGAGAATGATTTTGAGGTATTGAGTTAGTGTTGATGTTGTACCGAACTATGTTGTTATGAACTGTGCATTGTATTAAAATAAGACATTTTCTCATTATTGTGTAAACATACCTATTTGTATTGACTTTTATGACAAGTATTTCGTGGATCGAAAAAGAATGAGAATTAAAGAGGATGTATCATATTCGAGAGATGTGTCACACGCTGCGACGGATACTATAATTCGAGGGTCGTGTCACACGCCATGATAGATACTATGATTTGAGGATCGTGTCGCACGCCACGATAGTTACTATGATTCAAAGGACGTATCGCACGTCGCGACGGATACTATGATTTGAGGGTCGTGTCACATGCCGCGACAGATACATGGACTAGAAATCCCCCATGGGTCCCGGATTGTGAGACAATAGGTATGTATCACCGGGACAAACATGCATCATTTTATTTGACATTGCATTGTATTGCCTTACACCTCATTATCATTTATAAACATGTGAGTGCTTTTTGTGAAACTTGTGATAGATGCACTTGATCCCTGGTGTT